>QJNY01000091.1:0-193463 GCA_004155945.1 Monosporascus sp. mg162
ACCATAACGGCGTTTCACCATCCTTATCCTTGGCCTCGACGTCAGCGCCCTTGTCGACCAGCAGCTTGACGACGGCCTTATGCCCGTTCCTGGCGGCCCACCATAGCGGCGTCTTACCATCCTTATCCTTGGCCTCGACGTCGGCGCCCTTGTCGACCAGCAGCTTGACGAAGGCCTCGTGCCCGTTCCTGGCGGCCCACCATAGCGGCGTCTCACCATCCGTATCTTTGGCCTCGACGTCGGCGCCCTTGTCGACCAGCAGCTTGACAACGGCCTTGTGCCCGTTCCTGGCGGCCCACCATAGCGGCGTCCGACCATACGTATCCTTGGCCTCGACGTCGGCGCCCTTGTCGACCAGCAGCTGGACAACGGCCTCGTGCCCGTTCCTAACGGCCCACCATAACGGCGTTTTACCATCCGTATCTTTGGCCTCGACGTCGGCGCCCTTGTCGACCAGCAGCTGGACGACGGCCTGGTGCCCGTTCCCGGCGGCCCACCATAGCGGCGTCCGGCCTTTGCTGTCTACCACCTGCATAGCAGCACCATTTTCGAGCAGTCGTTTGACGATGGGCTCGTGGCCCCTCTCGGCAGCCGCCAGGAGCAGTTCCCGACGAATCTCGTCCACCGAATCGGCCCGCGCTCCTTTCACTAGTTTGTGAACGATATCCTGCTGTCCAGTGCAAAGAGCGTACGATACTGGCGTTCCTCCAATTTTATCCTTTGAGTCGGCGCGGGCTCCTTTCTTGACCAGCAGCCGGACAATGGCCAGATGACCATTCCAAGCGGCGTATGATAGTGGTGTTCGATCGTCTCTATCTCTTGCATCAACTTCCGCGCCTTTCCGAAACGGTAGTTTAATGCCTTTTATTAGGCGAATCCTTGGACCTTTGATCAACAGCTTTACAACGCCATAAAATCCATTTTCTGAAGCCCAAGAAAGCGCCGAACGCTGATAGGTGCCATCTCTGGAATCTACGTTAATATCGTCCAACTCAAGCTGATGCTTTACAATTTGCTCAAGTCCGAAATATGAAGCAATCATGAGGGTTGTGAAATCCCGAGGAAAGACCGTATGCGTGCTTGCCCAGTAGATCCTGAACCAAGTCAAACAGCGTCTTGACCTCGCGTCACAAATTCCCTGCAGTGGTTCCAGGACTACATCTTCTTCGATATCTGACGCTCGGAAGTGGGCAGCCCAGTTTGTGGCAGAGTAATCAAGGAAGGTATGATCCTTAACGTATTTGGATAATGGTCCGCTTTCGTCGAGAGGATGGGTCTCAAATTCTGCAAGGAGCAGGTGCCAGATGCAGATCTCGGCAAGAATACGATGAGATTCTCGCGGCCGAAGTGAGTGTTTCCATTTGAGGCCTTTGTGGATACCTTCGGAAGAATGCATCGTATCATTCTGAACCAAGAATTCCTTCGCTGTTTGGTGAAGGAGATAGATTTTCGAGTCTGTGATATTCACGAAAAGGCCGCAGAGCTCTCTGATATACTTGCCGACGCGCTCGTCTGGTCTGCGACCCAGGCCTTCATAGGACTTATGATTTTGTCGAAGAGTTAACGCCAGGTCCATTTCTGCCAGAGTTAAGGGCCGTGCTGCCGCGACGATAATATGCAGCAGCTTCTTGGCTTCTTCCGAATTCTTACTCTTAGCCAGAATGTTCTCGTATGCCTCATCGACGGTTCGTGGAAGTGAGGAAGTAACGTTGCGTATTTCGGTTTCATTGATTTTGTTGTTAATCTCGTCTTCGATCCACTCTAAGGTGAGATAAACCCATAGATATGTCTGGTTAGGAATACGCCGGAGTTCTTGCAAAAGCAGCTGTTCCTCGTTTGCTTTCAGATGCACGTTTGCTCGGATGCGCGAAACCCTGTCTTTTATATAGATATCGATCTCTCGAGCAATCATCGATATCTCCGCATCGCCTTCCCCCTTCAGGTGGATGATAGGCAACCCCGGAATATTGAGAGGCTGGAAGCCCCGTCTGATTTTGTCATAGGGCCGACTTGTTACGAGAAACTTCAAGTTGATGTTTTTCTTCGCATTATTTTCCCGGCCATATAATTCGCACAGGGCATTTGCAAGGTTTTGCCGTTCCTGGTCTTCGCATTCATCGAATGCGTCAAGAATACAGATTATCTCGCCAGCATTATTGTCCTGTAGAGCCATAACCAGAACGTCCCAAAGTTCCCAGAGTTCATAATACGAATTGGCAGGAGGTGCTTTATATGTTTTAAGCCGCCGGATAATTTCGTCAGAGAAAAGGTCCTCTCTTTGTGTAAAGAGTTGATGTAGGATGCAGCTAAGAGCGCTTCTCGCGCTCCTTTGATCCTCGAAGTCGTCCTTGAAGAAGAAATAACAGATCGTTCTGGATTCCGCAGTTCTGAGCTCATCCACCAGATATTTTGCTAATACCGACTTTCCGCAGCCGGGATTTGCTGATACCCAGAGTATACGTGACGATTTGCTTTCTCGCCATTGCTGAAATTGGTCGTGACCTACGAACCACTCACACGTCCCCGGGACGCGATTTGGATTCCTGTTTTTTCTAGCCATATACGGTGAGGTATGTAGGGTCTGGAGAATATCTCTCCGAGTCTTATCCGAGTCTGGCACGGATGACTCCACCTTCGACAACTGATTAATCGCCTCCTTCAGTTCAGCCATCTGGCTCCGGGTTGCCGTCCTGAACAACTGGTTGGTAGCCAATGCATCCAAGTCTCTCAGAATACCTTGCATCAGGGTTTCTACCCGGTGTGCTTTGCCCAAGCGGAGCACAGATATCCGATAGAAGTCGAGCACAGATCCTTCCTTGGCATTCCTCACCCCTTTTTCAAATTTCTCGAAGATGGCCTGCAGCATTTTGGCCTTCTCCTCGCAGCCACAGACCAAAGGCTGGAGGGCCTCTTTGGATGATTCATCCAGGGCCAGGCCTTGGAGCTGCTCACGGGCCAGACCCAGAGTGTCTTGCGCGAGGGGGAGATGCCGGTTCACTTCATTGAACTCTTCTGGAAGGCCTCTGAGATGTTGAATCGCCTTATATGTCGAAGAGATGGCTTGAACGAGTGCGATTGTGGACGCAATGGCGCTGAGGGGATCCATTTCGATCTTCAGGTTACCGCTCTGCCGAGGTCCGAGTAGGCGGGAGTCGGGAATGGATTCGGTTACCTGCGATCATCATGAGTCGTTGTATGTACAACTACTTGGAGTTACGAAAAGTACCGAGGGGAGAAGGCTTAGGACGTATGAGACAGCGATGCGGAGGTCCCCGGCGGATACTTTATCACGAGGATAAAAGTTGGGGATATTTCGCCAGCAAAGGATGGCCTCCGTTCATTACCGGCAAGCCCGCCTTGGCCGTGGGCGATAAACTCCAGGGACGAGATGGTGGCAGATCAAACGAGGCATCATAGCCTCAGGCAGAAACAACGGGGAAGCTGGGCGAAGAAATGCGACGAGCAATGAAGGGCCGGATCGAGGTCAGCTGAAGGTCACAACCCATCCTTCCGTCAACGGTACCCAACATGCTAACTTAAGGCGCAGACACAGAGATGGGGGTCGCAGGCTGTTATGGTTATGCCAAAATACAAACATTTACTGTGCATGTTGCATATTATTACTGTATAACTCTTACGGGGGTTGGTCCGGTCACAAATCACCGTCCTGGGGGATACTTCAGTCTACATTGCCCTTGCAGCACTGACCTGAAATGGCCCAGGAATTGTAAATCGCACATAGTGAGAACCACCCGTAGGTAGCCCCCCTTGGATTACTGGGCCAATTTTTAATAAAGAAAGACCTGTTTCTAGCCTGAAAGGCACAATGAGCCCTCATTGTTGAAACATTTGTTGACGGCATGGAATCTGCGACATTCGGCCAACTGTCGCACGGCTGTGCGAAGTCCCTCCGGCACCAATTCCAAACCGAGTAGCGGTGCGACTGCGGGGTAGGGGAAACCGTGGCGTTTGTGGATCCATTGGTATGGGGCGTCCACCAGCCTGCCTTTCGTGTCCTTGATTCGCTCTTTGTCGTTGCGGGGATGGACAAGCACAGGTCATTTAAGCACTTGTCCCTTGCCTTCTTGGAGTTGAAAATAAAATCCCCGATCGTCCTGTTGTTGGCTCCCAGTTGGAAACCCCAGTTGTTGTCTCCCGAAAAGTTTGGGGTACTGTTCGTAGTCACGCTTGAGATGCTCGGTGATTGGGCGTCGCAGCCGCGGGGCGATAAGTGGGGTGGCTTCGGGATTGTCAGGTAGTAGTACATAACTACCTCCCTTGCGATAGGGCAGGCAACGGCCAGTGGAACAGGAGAAGGTGGGGTCTCCCTGAATCGCGGAGCCATCCGGCCAATGATGGATGACATTCGAAAATCCGCCATATGTCCTGATTAGGTACAAAAATGTGATGGGTGATGGCAGAAGAAGCAGCGCCAATCGCGAGCCATGCCCAAGAGTCCTTGCACCCACCCTATGTCGTAATCCCTAGGCCACCTCCGAGAGACGCCTGTGGGGAACTTGGATCTAAAACTGCCAAACTGTGGCGGTTGCTTCGACCGGCTCGGCATGAAGTGCAGTGCGGCCCATATCGCACCAGACCAGGAGTTCCTACCGTGGATGGGACTCAACAGCTGTTGTGGTAGCCCGATGAGTGCTTTTGGACCGGTTCCAATGCGTGTACGTTTTGTTTCACTCTAAAGGGCTAAAGTTACTCGTATGCACTTTCAGCTGCTTGGGTACAGCAGCCTTCGCAGTCTTTGTTTGCATTCAATTGGTTACTGGGAATGCAGGCCACCTGTCGTGCGCCCTTAATCCGCAAGTTCCGCGGAAAAGTCGGGCGAGTTGGTTTCCAGCAATTTGCTGATTTACGCCATCTAATGTCGCTTTGCTCACTAGTCGACGCGCTTTGTGATGGCCCTCGCACCGAAGCCTCAATGACTTGTTCACTGTGCCTGAATGCCATCCTGTCGGTAACTCATTTCTTTCTTGCATTCGTGCAATATTACCCCCGCGCGCTATTTGATTCGTTAGGTTGCTGAACGGGGGACCATCCCGCATAGACACCAATGACTTTACCTCAGCTAGCTCAGGCCTCCCTGGCTCGTTTCCCAGATGTACTGAGGTATCACGCTAAAATTAACCAATCAAATGCCGTATTCCCGTAACGAGCCAGCGAGGCCTGAGTTGTAATTGTCAGATATAGGGGACATCAGATGTGTTGTATTAATTGGCTAGTTGCGTGCATTCCAGCAACGCGTGCTGATCTTTGAAGAAATCTAGCCACGGAACATATATGCTCCGATCAGAGGGAATCTTATCGGATATGGGTGCTAGCGCACCCCCTGCTAGCTGACAGTAATTGCGCAAACAGTCTCGTTCTGCACATCGCTACCAAAATCATTAATTTTCTTTCTATTTCTTTTAAAAATTCTAAAAAATAAAAAAAAAATCATTTAAGTAATTAATTAAGGCTGTTAAGTATGAAACTGGATATAGGCGTCGAACATAAGCTAATATGCATATAAATTTTTTTTTTTCGAATAATAATTACAACTTATACGGCCAAATTTAAACCTGGAAATTGTCAGGTATTGTCAGACACAAGCGTGTATTCAGTATTGGGGTAAAAACTGTTGTTGTATTTACATTGCCAAAGAAGATTTCTTCGCCGGCTTTCACGACGCGTTTTAAATTGCTATAGCGTCCGATAACATTAAATCTGGATTCGCGAAAGCTGGTCTTGTTCCATTCGATCCTAATAACCTTTTTTCCGAATTGGAGGTTCTTCCAGTTGTACCGGCGCCGACCGTCTCCCCGTTGACCTTTACCGGTTCTATTCGTTCCCCGCCCGCGAAAAACCCCTAAAAATATTAAGGAAGTAACGCGGCAATTACGTTATTTGTTAAAAAAAATTGGAAAATAATAAGTTAAATCGTTAACTAGAATAGTTAAATCGGTTTATCTTTTAAGCAAATGTAATTTATTAGTTTTGTACGAAAATATTCTTTTCGGAAAAAAGCTGTTTAATTACACGAAACGACCACATTTTAAATAAACGTCGCAAAATTAAAAACAAACGTTTTCAAAAAGGAGAAATACTTACTATATAAAAGGGGCAAGCTGTTTTAGCCCAAAAAGGAGGTGGTAAAAAAATGTAGCTAACAGCAGCTAGAGGAGATCGTCGCAAAAGGGTTAAAACTAAGGAACGGAAGTATGGCGTCTGCGGCAAGCTTAAACATAATGCGCGTACTTGTAAAGGAGTTGTAGATACGTCTAGCGAAGAAGAATCCGATTGATTTGAATCAATGCGATATGTCATTGTTAAGTTATTTGAATTTGTTGTTGCAAAGTGCTAAAAAGTGTCCGAAGAGGTGGTGTGTCTGAAAAGGTAGTGTGGCACGTTATTCTAATAATATTTTTATATAAATTTCCTTATTTAGCCTTACGTTAACGAAAATATTAACTGCGTCGTACTATATCAACTCTAAGTCAAATCGCGTAGCTATAATAATAAAAGTTTAGAAGGATTTTTCAGCAAAAATAAAGTCACAAGTATTTTCGTACTTTTTATAAACCTGCTAATTATTTCGTACTACTAGACGTACTTTATATTTTAAGAAGTCATTATGCTTGTCGAACTCATGAACATATACTTATATATAATTATACAGTTATTTTTCGACAGCTTTTTTATGGTCGCATTTTGTCTATAAACCTATTTGTTTATAACTATTTAAATAATCTTTTTCTACTTTCTGAAACTTATTTCTTATAAGGTAATCCTCGTAATTCCTTATAGGTCTCAAAAGCTAGCAGAAGCTATTTTCGATAAACTTTTCTTTCTGCTTATAATAGACGCTTAATTTAATTAAGCTCGAAGGTATTAACTTGAACTTTTATCTTTATACTATTAAAATAGTGATACGGACGGTGTACTATCCGGGCAGCTTGTACCTTATTTACCTACTTTCCGTAGCTTAACCTTATTACCGAGCTTAAACGTCCTATATTAAACGTAATCTTCTAGCTCGAGGTACGGCATACAACTCCAGAATTAAAAATCTTATCAATACTTTCGCGTTTCTTAAAAACGGCGCTTATAATTAATTTTTCCTTTAAAACCGCGGCAGTTCGAATAATAACAGCTAATAAGGTAGTAAACACGGCGGAATGAAATCGGACGTCAGATAAGGAACGAAATAAGCATTCGTATAAAGTTAATTAAGTTTATACGAATTAAAATTTTTAAAAGGTTCTTTTACTTCGTCCGAATTTATTACGTTTTCGTTTTTAACGACGCCATCCGAGCTTACCTTTAATAGCTACGTAATTTCTTCGTTTTTTTTCGTAAACCGTAGGTCCAGATTCGAGGCGCAAACCTTTTAAGTATTCGATTTTATTAAGTAACGTAGCTTATCCTCGGTTACTTTCAAAAGGTCGTTTTTAAGGTCGTCCAAGTTATCGTTAAAGGTATTCTCTTCGTCGAAAATAACGTCGCGAATTGTTACCACCTTATTCGTTAAAGGATTCCATATACAGTAAATATTTAATAATTAATACCTTACAAAGTAACTAATCTAAACTTTCGAATCGAATTTTCGTTTCCTGTTCTGCTTACGTTATACGCTTTTTATTAAGACATAAGTTTTACATCTATAAATTCCAAGATAACTTAGATAAAGCTTTCGGTCGATAGTTATTATCTCTTTCATTTTATATTTGGTAAACATAAAAACGTTTATATAGCGTTAACCAGTTAAATATATATTTGGAGGACCGATTATATAGATAAACTGCAGCGCGGTAAATCTTTATTTATAAGAAATGTAGTAACTTGCCCCTTTTCGTATACAGATCGCTTTTATTGAAATTACACCCCTTAAGCGTCCGGCGCCTCCGTTCTATACTTAGGTATTAAGTACCGAAGGTTCGATTCGAACGTTTCTTTTTAGATGTAGGTAATTTCAGACTTAGTACTTTCTGCTGTATAATTCGTTATCTATTTTATAACTTCTGCCTTATAGTTATAACTTCCGAAGATTTTGAATATCTGGTTTAAAGTTGTTGTAATTATTTCGGCTAATTTATTGCTAAGGTATTAGTTATAGATATAATCTAAAAAACTATCAGTTATAAATATAACGTTATTAGTACGGTTGTTATCTTTTTCTAGGTTTTAAAAATCAATAACTAATTGCGTTCCTGGCTTTACGGGTAGGTTTCGGCGAGCCTTATGGTTTAGGCGCTTTGCTTTTCCGTATCCGTATGCGTCACATTTAACAGTAGTGATTTCGTTTTCCTTTTAAAGTTTCTGGCCAAAATCCTTAATTTTTACTTTCCGAAAATCATCTACGAGGTGGTTAAAAGCTCTTGAACCTAGATAAGCGAACCTTAAGTGCTATCGTCGAGTATCAGCTGCATCTAGGGGTCGTTTTATTTATAAGTTAAATTTCTTTTATTGGATAAAAAACGTTTTCCGAATTAGCTATAATAGCAGGTATTCGATTATTATTTAATCGTGTTTTTCGGTTAATCTTGCGACAATCGAATTATTCTTCCGGCGTAATTAATTATTAATTTCTTTATAATCTTATTAAAAGCTTTATTTCTTTATCAAACGTAATAATATTAAGTTACATACGAATTTTCCGCAGTACGTTATATTATGTAAACATATTAATCGAAAGTTATTTAGGCTATCGAAACGGATATTTATATATTTATATCTAAAATTAAGGATAACTATATTTCTAGCGTATATATAATTACTTAAAGATTTTAATTTAAAATTTAACGATTTGCTAATTTAATTAAAGATATATAAGGTAATCCCTAAATCGAAAATAAAAAAAGTTTTTAAAAGATAAATAGCTGTTTTAAACGTTACGTAAATATTAAAATATAGCCATAATAATATCTATCCGTCGTTCTTGTTAATGGGATTTTTTAGGTAATGCCTTAAGATTTAAAAAAAAATTATTTCTAAAATTATTTCTTTTATTAAGCTCATTACCGTATTAATATGTTTTTTTAATTAATCGTATCCAAATTTTAATCGGTTTTTAATTTTCGGGTGGTTTATTTTTAGAAACGAATTAGCAAGTTAGTAACTCGTAAAAGCTTAGACATATTGAGCAGGTAAGTCCGGTAAGATTCTCGGCGGTAATAACGCGCTTCCGTTTTAATTCCGTTAGTTTACCGTTTCGACCTTAACCTTTACTTTTACCGAATCTTTAAGCTTTTTTGTAAAAATATTAATTAACTATTTTTTTTTGTATTTAATAAATAATTATTTACATCGAGATCCGGATCCTTTATATTTTCGAAAGTAATTACGAACACGTTTCGAATCATTTACGTACGAATCTTTTTAGATTATAAACAAATATAATCTTTAAATTGCGTTATTATTTCGCGGTATTTTAAAGTACTAAAATTAATTTATTCCCGATAAGTTATTTTAAAACTTATAATCCAATTACTAAAGACGCCGTTAAAAGCTATTTTAAACTGTTTTTCTAGATTTTCTATATTATTAACTTTTTTAATACCTTTATCTTATACGTTCGACAACGTTATCTCTCATTATATTACTTATGCTTCGAAATTCTTTAAAAGCTTAATAAATAACTTAATAACTGCTAGGTGTTTTTTTTTCGCCTCCGGCTTTAATTTTTCTTAGTAAATAATACCGGTTTCCTTTAAATCGTTATATTATTTGTATAAAGTTTTTATTGATTTATAAATTATAAGTCGGTAATTAAAGAATACTAAAGATAAAACCTAATTCGTTAGTTTTTTAGTACTTTTCCCGTAATCTTTATATTTTTTATCTTCGTATACGTATACAACCCAATCCACATTATTACTAAATTTACTTTCGGTAATTCTTTTTATTTCGGAATAAGGTTTTCCGTTAATTTCTACTTGTTTAACGGAGTTTAATGTAACGGTTATACTATCGGTCGTAATTTTGTATTACAAATCGAGACCTGCTCTCTCCGTCTGGGCGAGGATACCCTACGGTTAAACTCTGGAAGCAGGTATCTTGGCATTTTGATGTGATCTAGAGGATCTGATAGATCTAAACCAGATCACACAGGTCTAGCAGATCCACGACACACCTATAGAAAACAGAAGGATATATAACGAATGAGTTTCTCCTATAAATAACACCTTCTTAGTTTTGTTCATCAGTTATCAATCTAAGTTTTTAATTAAATGTAGCGTTCTGCGATTAAGAAAAAAATCTGCAAATCTCTTTAACGAATAAACTACGAAATTATTCTTCGCTTTATTGTAATCTGCAAATTAAGAACCCATTTCGGATACTAATCACACTTCCAGGTAGTTATATAACAGGTTTGTTACATTTTGATAGCTCCTTCATTAATAGCCGACGAATGGTTCAAGGCCCAGTTAGGCACAAGCTCTCCTAACTCCAATGAAAACAATATCACAGAACGGCATTTAAAAGATAAACGACATACCCGATTACTGTTACCAGCTGGTAAGGGATCAATAACTGGATTAAAACATCCTACCCCCTATTAAAGAAGTCCTTGCTTTAATCAATAATATGGCCCCCCCTAATACTCGGTCTTAAGGAGGACCTTTTTCTCAGCAACAACCCTTTCCAGCTTCCAAGGAAATTATTAAAGACCAGGAAAACGAGCCGGAAGAAGAAGAAGAGGAATCCGACAGCCCGAAAGGCAAAGAAAGAGAACTTACGATTGACGACAAGCTGCGCATCTTGATGACTGAACTCCAGGCAGTAAAAAGGGAGAATGCTAGAATATTTGAGATTTACTCTTACCCCCGGTCAAATTCTGTCAGATATAGGGGACATCAGATGTGTTGAATTAATTGGCTAGTTGCGTGCATTCTAGCAACGCGTCCTGATCTTTGAAGTAGTCTAGCCACGGAACATATATGCTCTCTTATCGGATATGGGTGCTAACGCACCCCTGCTAGCTGACACACCCCCTCAACGCCTCGACGTAGTCACGGCGTTAACCGTCACACTTCATCACTTCCTAAAGCCGCAGCGTTCCATTCCACCTCTTCTCCGGCGATCGAATCCTTTTAATCAGCCAATTCCTCCTCTGAAATCACTCGCAGGTTGTTTCTCCGACGGTTGAAAGCTTCCGTAACATCCACTAATCCTAGCTGTTTTTAAAATGCCTAAAAGATTCTCGTAACAGGGCCTTTGTCAATCCATCAGCCAACATATCGCCCGTAAGCGTATAGTCCACTTTGATCATGTCCCTTTCTGCGGCTTTTCGCAACCAGTAATTATATATATCCATATACCGCAGCTTCGTCTATAACAAGGCGACGTCGGCATTAATAAGCCGAATAATCTGTCGATTATCGCATTACATATTTAACGGTCCAGCATCTAGGGTAATTCCCAATTTTCTAATTAGTCGAAAGCTAAATAAAGCTTCTTTTGTAACTTGCGTAAAAAACAACAACTTCGTTTCTGTTATAAAAGTAATTATTATGTTTTGCTTATTCGCCCGCCATTTTATTACTCCTCCGAATAACCTTATAACATAAGTTTAAAAGCTTTTTCGATCGATCGTATTATCTGCAAAGGAAACGTCGTTTTAGGTATTTAATAAATCTTTGCCCCCAAACTGCAACGCTAATGTTTTAATTCCGATTAAGTATAATATAACCCGATCGGCAGCTTTATAATACGCGTCGCTAGGGTTCAGGTTAAATCGGGTAAATGGGAATACTGCAAAAGCTATATCGGGTCGTATATTAACTGCTACGTATAAAATAAAACCGATTTTTTTTTAATATCTATTAATAAACCCTAAATAAATCAAATCAGGATTCGGTAGTAATTTAATGTTCGTTATTAGTATATTTAAGAAGTTATTTAAACTTTTTTTTAAAATTAAGTTAACCAGCTTATTTATAAAGTTAAATTAAAAAAGCTAAATTTTTCTTTTAGCTTTATTTTTAATTATTTCGATCCCTAGGAACCACTATAAGTTTTCGCCCTTTATAAAGGTATATCGTTCCTTTATCTGTTAAATTACCTAATTAATAAAGTCTTAATCTTTTTTACGGTACGCCGTAACAATATCGTTTACATTTAAAAAAAAAAAAAAAAAAAAAAAAAAAAGCACCCTTTAACAAATAAAACAATAAGGTTTAGAAGGAACGGGACTAAGTCTTAAATTTTTAAATATTCCAGTAAATTCCTTTTACCAAAACAAAGGTAACTCCTTTAATTTATATAATACCTTCCTAATTAAGAAAATCTTATTACGATATAGGTATTTTAAAGGTATTTTGATATACACTTTATAAAGTAGGTTAACGTTAACGAAAGCGTTTACCGCGTTATATTACTTAAGCTTTAGGTCGAATTTAGCCGCAATAACGATCAAAGTTCTAAATAACCTTTTAGCTAAAATAAATACGTATATATTACTACAAACGTTTTTCAGCTATTAATCGCTCCGTACGACGAAACGTACTTTGCTTTTTTACAACCAGCCATACTTATCGAACTTATAAACATATATCTACATGCACCTTAAAACCTGTCTCCCTTTAGCAGAAAACTAATTAACAACTTCCCAGAATTATATCTCCTTGTAATTTTATAAATAAACCCATTCGGCCTTACGAAATAATTTCTCTAACGGATATATATTTAACTTTTTATAACCTTACGGCGGTAGCGGTAAATCGCGCCTATATACCTAATTTCGCAACTTAAGGATTTGATATATCTTTGTATCGAAGTTTTTCCGATTAAGGTAACGCGTATTTCGGGTAATTATTTTCCCTAAATTTCTGCAACTTACCGGCCGATTATCGATCGTACCCACAAAATGGATTAATCGTTTTACGTTAAACGCAGCTTCCCATACTTTATAATCGTATCGATAACCATTTTTTCGACGCGGAACGTATAAAAAGCTTATGTTTATAACCCGTAAAATATCCCCGTTTTTTATCGTTACCCCAAGTTAAACAAAATAAAAAAACCTAGGATTACCTTTATTACTTCCGCTAACGCATTAATCGTAACAGTTATTAAAGTAAACGCTAATAAAGGTAATAAATTAAGAAACGGAAATAGTTCGAATATAACGGTCGTATAAGGATAATTAATCTTATGCGAACAGGCTTATTTTTCCCCATTTCGTACGTCCCGTACGCTTATACCATTTTAAAGCCACCCCTTTTATTTAACCCGTAGCTAAATTATTCCGCTTAAATTTTCGTCTTTTTTTTTATATCTATACATTTAGGTAGCTTAGGCCCTAACTAGGTAATTTTATTTATCGCAATAATTTCTGTAAGTTTTTTTTATAACGTACAAAAAATCGTTTTTTAGGTTACTAATATTACCTAAAAAGGTAGCTTTTTCGTTAAACAGTATGTTTCGAATAGCGATAACCTTATTAATTAATAGGTTCCAAATCTCGTAAATATTCGTAAATCGGTAACCGACGAAAAACCCAATTTATGCCTTAAAGTTCAACTTTTAAATTTTTTTTTTTTTCATAGTAGCAACTGTTATAGCATAGGCCATACAGCTATATATTCGCAAGTAAACCTATTAAGGCTTCCGATCAAATACTGCAATGCCGTCCCTGTACGCTAAGTAAATATAGTAAACCTCGTATAGGCTTTGCTAGAAAAGTACGTATTTAGGGGTACGGTTATACAGATATACTGCCGCTTTAAAGATATATACGATCAAAAACGAGGGTAACTTAACGCTATTTCGTATTACAGTCGTTTTTTCCTTAATTATATCCCTTAAACGCTTTGTACCCCCGTTTTGAACCTGGATATGCAGTATTAAAGGCTTAAGTTTAATACTAAAAGGAAACGATTAAAGCATATTTCGAAACTGGTAATTTTTCAAGATTTCGTTATCGCATTCGAATACCTAGGGAAAAACCTTATCCTAATTTTTCAAAACCTCTAAGAAATATCGAAACGCTATGATTAATATATCTTACTTTCGATTCTTTAAATAAATATTCCAAATATATCTTAAGTACTTGTCGGTCGTAAACATAACGTATTTATACCCTTTAAGGTTTTCTTCGAAATTTGTAAAGTCGATAATAATTCGTTATCCTAATCGGAAAACTTTTTCCCTCGGTTTGTAGCGTATTTGCCTTTTAGCTTTCGCCTTGTTATATAATTTGGCATTAGACGGTTATAAAACCTTTCAAGCGGATCCCATTTATATAGGACTGTAATTAGGCGATCACCTCAGGCCTTAAGTATCTTAATCTTAAGTGCCATATCGTACCGTTACCAATTCGTAATAGTTTCGTTATATATAAGTTAACGTTTCGTTTATAAGTTGCAAAGGCTATATAAGTAATTATTACGTTAATATCTTCGATAACGAATTAATTAAACTTATTTCGAATAAAGTTATTAGTTTCTTAATTATCTTATTAATACCCCTTTTTTCGAAGTTACTGGGAAAATACTGGATTATATACGAAATTTTTACAATAGGCCACGTTATACAAACGTAACGCTTTAAAGCTTTTAAGGTTTTAAAATAATATATTTATTTTTTATATTCTTTAATCGGGACGAAACTGTTCCTTACGTATATACCGTCGCCTTGGATCGTCGTCCTATAATTTAAAAACTTACTAATTAAATTAAAGATATATATAGTAAACCCAAAGTCTAAAATGGCCGAATTTCTTAAGGGGTAAAACGCGACGTTCGTCGTACTGCGTTAATCAAAATCAAAAAGCACGCTAGTATTCGTTTTACTCCTTTTAGGAATTAATTTATCTCTTAGGTAATTAGTTTTTCTATAATTTTCGACAAACGGTTAATCTCTTCCTTTAAGGATTAATCAGAAGCAATCCGGTCCTGAACTAATACTGAAATTTCCTTATTAAGCTTAAACTTTACTAAAGCTTTGTTAAGGAACGCGTAATAATATTGGAATAATATATGCTTAAGGTTTAGGCACGTTTTATACCGAATCCTTTATGCGTTTAATTCTTAACGTTTCCGTTTATTGTTGTTACTATTTCGGTTCGCTTAGGAACCTTTACGACTGTTTCCTTTCGGCCCTTTGCTAAAGGTTTTACTACGTAACTAATTGTTAACATCTTTGGTTTTTTTCTAATCAGAATTATTTTAACTAAAAGGATTTATTAAAGTTCCATAAAAGGTCGGGAACGTTATTTTAACGTTTTTTGCTGATTGTTATAAATTCGTTATAGTTCAATAATTTAAAAGATTAGCCCTAACTTCCATGTAGTTAATCGTTCCTTTTTCGATATTATCCTGTTTAAGAAGCATAAATAAATTCGACCAACTAAGTATAATCGGCGCTACTGCTGCATATAACTGATTCGTCCAGATAATTGGCATGGTTATTTCGGGAACCTTGTAACGCTGACCTTAAGCCATAATTTCCTACCATTTTGCTATCTATTTATTAAACCTTTTAACGGCCTTCGGGGCCTACTTTAATCGTTTTTCGTATTCGCGTTTAGTATTTATAAGCAATCGGCTATCGTAAACCTTTCTTAATTGTTGCAATTTGGCGTACCAGTCCTTAAGGTCGTTATCTGGGCTTAAGCAGGTTTACTTAATCGATAAGGAAACGCTATTTAAAACCCATTTCATAAGTTCGTTACAGTTCTTTCGAAAAGTTTTGTATTTCCGGTCTACATAAGTATAAGTCGCAAAATCCTGATTATAAGCTTATCTGCCTCCGGTCGTCATTTCGAGAGTATTTGTTAAATAGCTCGTATATTCGATTTCTTCAGTAATTTCTCCGGAGGATAAGGATAAGGATAAGGTTGTAATGGTCGGGGTATTAGTTCACGTCTGAAAGCGAATTCGTTTCTTTGGATAAAAGGCAATAACTGGTGCTATAGGTTTAACAGGCCATGGAACGTTCTGATCAAAATTAATATAATCCCACAGGTTATATCCCTTGGCTCTGGTCTTAAATTCGTCCTTAAATTTGTCCCAGTCCTTAGGACCAGTATAAATAACTGCGGACGTCGTTGGTACGGTCGCCATTATGACTAATAAGTATACAGATAATTGCTACTGATATGCAGTTTATATCGTCTCAGCAACTGCTGATCAATTGATAGGTAACACGAATTAAGCGAATAAAACTCTTAATTGTCAAATATAGGAGACATCTGTTACGAACCAGAGGTTCTCCAAGATGAAAATGCTTCTTTAGGACTAGCGCGGACGAGCTCCGGGTAAACTACGGAGCTGGCCAAAACCTTAATAATCTAGTATAATCTAGTTGATTTAGGACGAATGTGGTAAATCACGGTAGATCATATATATTAGAGGTATATTTATTAAAAGATAGGAGGATATATAACGTACGGTTTTCTTATGTAGATAGCGCCTAGATAGATCCGTTTTTTAGCTATCAATTTAAGTTTTTAATTAAAAGTATCGTTTTGCGATTAAAGAAAGAGTTCGCAAATTTTTTTAACGAATAAATTACTAAATTATTCTTTGCCTTATTGTTACCTGTAAATTAAGAATTTTTTTCCGATACTAATTACGTTTCCAGGCAGTTGTATAATAGGTTTGTTACATTTTAATAGCTCCTTAATTAATAGCCGACGAATGGTTTAAGGCTTAATTAGGTATAAATTTTCCTAAATTCAGTAAAAACGATATTACAGAATGGCGTTTAGAAAATAAACGATATACCCGATTGCTTTTATTAATAAGCGATTAATATTTAGATTAAAACATTTTACCTTTTATTAAAGAAGTTTTTTTTTAATCGATAATATGGCCCCCGTTAATATTCGGTTTTAAGGAGGATCTTTTTTCCAGCAATAACTTTTCCCGGTTTTAAAGGAAACTATTAATGTTTAAAAAAACGAACCGGAAAAGGAAAAAAAGGAATCCGATAGCCCGAAAAGTAAGGAAAGAAAATTTACGATTGACGACAAGTTACGTACCTTAATAACTAAACTTTAGGCGGTAAAAAAGGAAAATGCTAAACTCGTTCGGCAGCAAAGGTTTTCGATATTACCTTTATTTAGCGTAAATTAATCCCGCGAAAATACTATTTTACCTCCTGCTTATTATAAAATGCCAGAAATTAAAGGTTATAAGTTAACCCTTCCAAAACCTTACGACGGTACTATAAATATGGAAGGATTTTTAATCCAAGCCAGATTTCATTTTAAGTTTTTCGAAAATTCCTTAAGGGAGGATTATTAAAAGGTATTAGCTATTGCCTAGCTGTTTGCAGGAAAAGTTTTTTAATGGTTTTAGCCAAATATAGAAAATTATTTCTGAAATTACCTTAACGAATTATCCGATTTTATTAATTACATTTTTAATAATTACGAGCATTTAAAGGAACGAATGCAAAACTAATTTGGAAACTTAGATAAGTAATAAAATGCCGTTAAAAAGCTGCATTTTTTCCAGTAAACAAAATTAGCAGTTGAATATATTACGGAATTTAATTGCCTTGTAATAACCTTTTACCTATTAGAAAACGTTTTGTTTTACTTTTATTATAATGGCTTAAAGTTATAGGTTAAGGACGAAATATATAAAGTACCTAAGGTAAGACCTTTCTAGAATTACATTAATAACATTATTATTGCCGACAGACGTACCTTTAATAAGTATTTAGAAAAAAAAGGGTTTAATAGAAAAAGGGACGATCGAAGTTCCAGTAGCAAGTCTTAAGGAAGTAAAAACAAGGATAGGATTCAGAAAAAAGCAAATATTATTTTAAGGGAGCTTAGAAAAAACAAATTTAATATTGAATGTTTTAATTATAGCAAGAAAGGCCATTATAAAAACGAGTCGTTTTTTAACTAAAAGGAAGTTTAAGAAAGAAAGGATTCCTTAAAAGAAAGCCCGAACGACCGAATAAGAAATAAATAATGAAAGCAAGGAAAAAAAGGAAGTTAATTTTACCTTTTTCTAATAGGAATATATTATTGTAACGACTTACTGTAAACCAAGCGGCGACCCAAAATACGAGCGTTACCCGATTTACCAGAATTAAATAGCCAAAGCCTGTAAATATCATCCCGGATAACCAGCTTTCAAGGTAGCTATAAAGCTAGGATGCGAATATTATTTAGATATGCAGAAATGCGAAATATATTACGAATATAACCAGATACGCTTAGAATTTAACAATTACGGACAAAAAACTCTTAAATCCAATAAACCCCTAGAACGGGCGATATACCTTAAAACCGAAACCCTTAAACAGGATTTTGTTAATAAGTACGGATTCTTTTGTTTTTCGGCCGATAACGATAACGATTATCCAATTTACTTTCGAACAAAAAAAGATAACGATTATTAGCTTAGTTAAAACGAAAAAATCCTTATAAAGCCTAATAACAATTGCAGATATATCGAAATTCCCCGATAGTTTAAATACCTTCGATTTTGTTATTTGCACCCCGATTCAGATTAAAGCCGAAAAGTTATTACTTAAGGTTGCTTATGTTATACCCTTATATTATGCTTAATATATAAACTTTTAAATATAAGAGCAAGTTTTGCAAAAATCTTAACTTCGAATCGGAAGTTTTTTTAAATGTTAAAAGTAAAAATTATTAAGGTAAAATGTTAAATTAGCTAAGGAAAGTGGTATACTTATATAAACGACAAATATATTAAATATGCAGTTAAAAAAGTACGCCAATAAAAACGCTTCTTAACGAACAGAATTACGAAATTAAAAAACAGCAAAAGCCTTTAAAATTAAGGTATCGAAAAGTTTTACAAACTAAAACCTTATATAAGGCAAAAAAAGGATTACGAAGTTAAATCGAAATTCCTATTTAATATTAAGGCCAAATTTTTAAAACTATGATTAACTTTAAAACAAAAGGTAACTTTATTTCGCCAGCCGTAACCGAAAAATATCACATTCCTTAAAGGTATAAGCTAAAACCTTATAAGTTACGAACAGTTAATAAAAGTTTTTCCCAGGACGATAACGGACAAGTTTTCAAAAAAACTGAAAAATTTTTAATATAGATTTAAAGGCATTAAAAGTATTTTACTTTGGATATCGCCGACATTTCAGGTTATAATGTTATTCTGGAAATGCTATAGTTTAATTCCAGCAATTTATTAATTAACTAGAAAATTCGCCAGCTTTCTTGGACCTACGAATTAACTTTTATTAAAAAAAAGTTCAAAAAAGTTTGTTACATTATCCGAAAAGTTAAAGTTTCAAAATTTGCCAGTATTATACCCCCAAAGTATCAACGATTCGAACGATTTTTTAAGGACGAAAAAAGCTATAAGTTACTTTTATACGGATAATAAAATTATCGTATACCTATTAAAAAAGGATATTACCTTAAGCTTTACAAAATTTACTACATAAATTTAAAAAAGGTAAAAACCTTATAAAAAAGCATTTAATTAAACCTAAAAAAAAGTTATATTTAATTATTCGAATTTTTCGTAAGATATTTTATACTTATAGTATCCAAAATTAAAAACGGTAAACAAAAAATTACCTAAAATGGAAATCCGGTTTATCGACCCGTGGTCGATTACCAACAGCTAAATAATATTACTATTAAAAACGGTTATCTTTTAACCTTAATAAATACCTTAAGGAAAAACGCAAGCAAAGCTAAATAATTTACCGCCTTAAACTTTCGAAACGGGTATTACCGCATTAAAATGGCAAAAGGAAAAAAATGGAAAACTGCCTTTCGAATAATATACGGGCATTACAAATACCGAGTTATGTTTTTAAAATTTATTAATGCCTTTACCAATTTCCAACGCTTAATTATAACTATATTCAGGAAATTCCTAAATAAATGTGTTTTTATCTATCTCGACGACATCCTTATTTATTCCGAAACGTTAAAAAAGTATAAGAAATATATTTTTTAAGTTCTTAAAGCTTTGGATAAAATAAATATCCGAATTAACCCTGTTAGAAGTATATAGTATACGTAAAAGCTGGATTATTTAGGATTTACCTTTACCCCCGGTTAAATTTAAATCTAGGATTCCAAATTGGAAGTAGTTAAGAACTGGCCTATCCTTAATAAAGCAACCGTTACCGATATCCGATAGATTTTAGGATTTACGGGTTACGTACGTAGCTTAATTAAAGGATATAAAGATATTGTTAAATTTTTAACAAAACTTATTATTAAGGAATATGTTAGAAAAGAATTCGAACTTATAAAGGAAACTAAAAAAGCTTTTCAGTTACTTAAAAACGAGATTATTAAAGTATTAATAATAAAATTACCTAACGCCGACAGAAAAAAACGCCTAAAAACAAACGCTTTAAATTATGTCTTAAACGTAGTTTTGGAGCAATAAAAAGATAATAAGAAATGGTACTTAGTAACCTATTATTTTAAGGCTTTTCGAAACGCAGAATTCCGATACAAGATTTACGACAAAAAGTTGCTAGCGATTATTAACGCTTTTAAAAAATAGGAAGCTGTTTTTAGCAGAATTAAAAAGCCTTTCGATATTTATTTAGATTATAAAAACCTTACCCGGTTTATAACGATTTAAGAATTAAATAAACGTTATAAGATTTGGATATTTTTTTTATCGAAATATAACTTCCAAATTTACTATATCAAAAAGAAAGAAAATATTTAAGCAGATATTTTAAATTATAAAGGAAATTACGATTTTAAAGTTCCGAAACGTCGAATGCAAGTACTGCAATAAATAAAGGACGGTACCTTACGGTTATGTGAAATACTAAAGTAACCTACCTTAAAACTTTTGACGAAATTCCGAAATTTTATAATAAAAAAGAACAAAAAGAAGTATAACAATTAAATAGATAACCTGAAAACTGGCTGTTATATTATGGCAAAATCTACATCTTTCGAGGTTAATAAAAGCAATTCGTTAAAGAATTTTATAAAGATCCGTTATATAAACATTAAAATATTTTTAAAATTATTAAACGATTGTAAGAAAAATATGACTTTCCAGGATTTTAATAAATTATTAAACAGGTAATTAAGGATTGTAATATTTGCAATAAAGCAAAAGCAATCCGGCATAAGCCTTATAACCTTTTACAGCTTATAAATATTCCAGAAAAGGTTTAAAATATTATTGCTTAGGATTTTGTTACCGGATTACCCCTATTAAAAGATCCCGTTACTGGAATTTAATATAATGGAATATAGGTAATCGTTAACAGATTTACTAAATATGGGTACTTTTTACCTTTTAAAGGAAACGTAACGGCAAAATAACTGGTTTACGCCTTTGTTTGATATTATTTCGATAAACATAGAATACTAAAAAAATTATCTTAAATAAAAACCAATTTTTTACATGAAAATTTGGTAGCAGTTTTTTTAAGTAAATAAGCGCTAAACTCAAATTTTTTACAGCATATTACCCATAAATAAATGAATAAACAAAAGGTTTAAATCAAATATTAAAACAGTACTTAAAAAGTTACATTAACTACCAGCAAAATAATTGGATTAAACTTTTTCCATTGGTTTAAGTGGTTTATAATTCCTTTATTAACGAAAATATGGATGTTTTTCCTTATATAGCAGTATATAGTTTCCAAATAAAGATTTAACGGCCAAAATAGTTATTGGACGAAGCTCCAAAATTAACCGCAAAAGTTCCGTAAATAAAAACGGTAATAACTAAAATTTAAACAATACAAGTCCGCTTACAAAATGAATTACGATTTCTTTAACAAAGGATAACGCAGTACTATAATAATAATAAAATTAAAGGATTAATTCTGTCGAAAGGAAACAAAGTTTATTTGTTACGCCAAAAACAAAACGCGATTTCGAACATTTCTTAAATCAGAATAAAAAAAACCTAATAACAAGCTCGATTTCAAGAAACTTGGTCCGTTTAAAAGCGATAGAATTATTTTTAGAGCTAACTACCGACTGTTATTACTAAAAATATTAAAAATACACCCTGTTTTCCATATCTCTTTACTTAAACCAGCACCCAAAAACGCCCCGCTGAAAACCAGTCTGGAAGTCGAAAAAGACGACGATAAGTGCAAAGTTGAACGAATACTGGATTCCAGGGTAATTAAAAACAAGGTCCAAAATCTGATTAAATAAAAGGACTACCCACACGAAGAAAACATTTGGGAACCTCTTAAGCACCTAACGAATACAAAGGACCTGGTTAAAACGTTTCACCGCCAAAATCCTAACCGACCATCTTTAATACGGCTAACGTCGTAAGGGATAACGGCCCAGCATTCAAATCCAACCTTAAAGCGCTTTAATCGAAAAAAAATAAACGCCTTTACCATAACGTCCATTTCAAAAACAAGCTAAGCTTGCTTTGCTTTTATACGGCGTTATTCCTTTTCCAATTTTTTTTTGTTTTTCCAGTTAATCTAATTCATATCCTTCTTTCAAAATCGCAATGGCCTTTTTCTTTAACACGTTTTATTAAAGGCGTAAGCGTTTTAATCGCCTAATAAACTTCTGCGATTTTTCTTTTTGCCGACGGAACGTTTTTTCTTAACGCTAGCGCAATTCATCCAATTTTTTCTCAATTACTTCTTGATACGCTAAAAACCTATTTTCGACTTTACGCTACTTTTACTGCAACCGATTACGTTCTTTATTAATTTTCGACAAGGAATTCATAGTTAATACGTTATAAAATGGACGTTAACAACGAATACAATTATTACAACTCGGAATGCCGACTATATAAAAACAATTTGAATTACTAAGGCGAACGCAATTCGAATAAGGAAATACTTTAACGCCAAAACTCTTAATCGAATTAGCTCGATTATTTCGGGATTCCCGTTAATTAAAACGAAGTTTCCTCTTTTGCTTGTTTGTTCGACTTATTATAATGAATCCAGTTAGCTAAAAAAAAAAAAAGGAAACAACAAAAGGCGGTTTCGAATAAAGGGATATTTACCTTTTTATCTTTGGGACAAAGATTTTTGGAAAAGGGGAATAATGTTACGAACCAGAGGTTTTCTAAGATAAGAATGGCTTTTTCGGACTAGCGCGGACGAGCTCCGGGTAAATTACGGAACTGGCTGAAACCTTGGTAATTTAATGTAATTTAGTTAATTTAGGACGAGTGGGGTAAATTACAGTAAATCACATAGATTAAAGGTATACTTACTAAAAGATAGAAGGATATATAACGAACGGTTTTTTTATATAGATAGCACCCAGATAAATCCGTTCTTTAGCTATCAATTTAAGTCTTTAATTAAAGGCATCGTTTTGCGATTGAGGGAAGAGTCCGCAAATTTCTTTAACGAATAGATTACGGAATCATTCTTCGCCTTATTGTTACCTGTAAATCAAGAACACTTTTCGGATACTGATTACGCTTCCAGGTGGTTGTGTGACAGGTTCGTTACAACATCAGATGTGTTGAATTAATTGGCTAGTTGCGTGCATTCTAGCAACGCGTCCTAATCTTTGAAGTAGTCTAGCCACGGAACATATATGCTCCGATCAGAGGGAATCTTATCGGATATAGGTGCTAGCGCACCCCTGCTAGCTGACAAATTCAGATTCAGGACTCCAAATTGGAAGCAGTCGAGAACTGGCCCATCTCCGTTACAGATATCCGGCAGATCTTAGGATTTACGAGTTACGTACGAAACCTGATCAAGGGATATGGAGATATTGTTAGACTATTAACGAAACTTACTACTAAAGAGTATATCGGAAAGGAATTCGAACTTCTAGAAAAGGTTGAAAAAGCTTTTTAGATACTTAAAAACGAGATCACTAGAGCACTAATAATGAGATTATCCAACGTCGATAAAAGGAAACGCCTAAAAACAAATGCCTCAAATTATACCTTGGGCGCAGTTCTGGAACAACAAGAAGAAAATAGGAAATAGTACCCAATAGCTTACTATTTTAAGGCTCTACGGGACGCAGAACCTAAATATAAAATCTACGATAAAAAGCTGCTAGCAATCATCAACACTTTTAAAAATGGAAACCTTTCCTTAACAGAACCAAAAAGCCTTCCGATATTTACTTAAATCACAAAATTCTTGCCCGGTTTATAACGACTTAAGAACTAAACAAACGCTATGAAACCTGGATAATTTTCTTATCGAAATACAATTTTCAAATCTATCATATTAAAGGAAAAGAAAAATATCCAAGCAAATATCTTAAGTTGTAAAAGAAAATACAACTGTAAAGTTCCGAAACGCCGAAGACAAATATTACACTATTTTAAAAACGGTACCTTACGGTTATATAAAATACTAGAGCAACCTATTCTAAAACTTTTAACAAAATCACAAAATTCCTATAATAAGAAAATGCAAAAAAGGTGCAATAATTAGATAAACAATCTAAAAACTAGCTTTTATACCATAATAGAATTTATATACTTCGAAAATGACAAGAGCAATTCGTTAAAGAATTCCACGAAAATTTATTACATAAATATTAAAATATCTTCAAAACTATTAAACGATTACCAAAAAAATACAACTTTCCAGGACTTCGACGAATTCTTAAACAGGTAATCAAGGATTGCAATATCTGCAATAAAGCAAAAGCAGGCCAACATAACCTCTATAAACTTTTACAACATACAAATATTCTGGAAAAAGCTTGGAATATTATTATTTAGGATTTTATTACCGGTTTACCCTTATCAAAAAACCCCGTTACTAAAGTTTAATATGATAAAATATAGGTAATCGTTAACAGATTTATTAAATATAAATACTTCTTATGTTTTAAAAGAAACCTAACGGCAAAATAATTAACTTATACCTTTATCCAATAATACTTCGACATACATAAAATACTAGAAAAAATTATTTTAAACAAAAATAAACTTTTTATTTTAAAATTTAGTACCAGCCTTTTTAAGCAGATAAACGCCAAACTTAAATTCTTTATAGCATATTGCCGACAGATAAATAAATAAATAAAACGTTTAAATCAAATATTAAAGTAATACTTAGAAAATTACATTAATTACGAGCAGGATAATTAGGTTAAACTTCTTCCACTAGCTCAAATGGCTTATAATACATTTATTAACAAAAACATAGGTATTTCTCTCCATATAACGGTGTATAATTACCAAGCAAAAACTTAACGGCCAAAACAGCTATTAAACGAAGTTCTAAAATTAACCGCAAAAGCTTTTCGAGCAAAAATGGTAACAACTGAAATCTGAATAATACAGGTCCGCCTATAAAATAAATTACGATTTTGTTAAGAGAAAAACTTAGAATTATAATAAAAAAAGAATTAAAAAACTAATTTTATCAAAAAAAACCAAAGTTTACCCATTACGCTAAAAATAAAACATAATCTCGAATATCTTACAAATTAGAACAAAAAAACCCAGTAACAAGGTTAATTTCAAAAACCTTAATCTATTCAAAATCTATAAAGTTATTTTCAAAACTAATTACCGACTGTTACTACCCAAAACAATAAAAATACACGCCGTTTTCTATATTTCTTTGCTTAAAATAATACCCAAAAACGTCCCGCTGAAAACTAGTCTAGAAGTCGAAAAAGGCGACGATAAATACGAAGTTAAACAAATACTGGATTCTAGGATAATTAAAAACAAGGTCTAATATTTAATTAAATAAAACAATTACCTATACGAAGAATATATTTAAAAACTTCTTAAGCATTTAACGAATATAAAGAATTTAATTAAAACGTTTTACCGCCAAGATCCTAACCGACTATCTTTAATGCAACTAAGGTCGCAGGTGACAACGGCCTAATACCCAAATTTAGCCCTTTAATGTTCCTATTGAAAAAAAGCAATACCTCCGTTATAGCATTAATTTCGGAAGTAAACCGAACTTGTTCTGCTTTCATACGGCGTTACTCTTTTTCCGCTTTTTCTTTTTCTTTTAATTAATCTTATTTTAAACCTTTTTTTAATATTTTTAAAGCCCTTTTCTTAAGAAAGTTTTATCAAAAACGTAAGCGCTTTAATTTCCCAATAAATTCCTTCATTTTTCTTTCCGCCGCCTTTTAATAAGCCAAAAATTTATTTTTAAAGTGTCGCTGTTCTTTTTTTAAACAAGACCGCATTTTATTTACCTTTTTCAACGAATACAGCAATGGATTGGGACGGGGAAACTCAGTTCAGATCAAAGCATCATTGATGGGCGGGTCACGATAGAGTAGCCGAGTACAGCAGTGATAAAGGCTAACGAAAACACTGTATTTTGGGTCCGTATTAAACCAGACTCTGGAATAAACATTAGTGATAACTAATAAACAGTAAATAATGATAAACAGGTCTCGGGGTTATACCCGGCAGAAAAAGCTCCTAAAAATACACATATAAAGCTGACTAACTAATCAGCCAAGCTATGCCCCCTTAACCCGGCACCCTGTACCATTTTAACCCTCCTTTTTCGAAATAAGATTGTCCTTAATCTATCTTAAAAAACAAATAAAAACATAACGCAACCAATTTCCAACGCCATAAACTATACATAAAACCTATTAATTAATCTGATTAACGCTTACGCGGCTTATCCTCTATTATTCTTAACTTAGGACTTCGTCCTTAACGTCTAGCCAGATTTTTTCGCTACTTAGCCCTTTTTTGCTTCTTTTAAACCTTATCCTTTGGTTTCTCCGTACTAATCAAAGACTTGTACCTAGCCCAGCCTGGCTATCCTTACGGGAAGTATAGTTCTGGTTTCTACCCGGCATCTTCGAATATATTTCCTACCTATTTGTACGGTATAACATATTAAGCTTATACCATTACTATTGCTCGCTAATTACCAACTTTCGGTCGAAATTTATACTTTGTTTCGAATGGTAATTTCGTAAATATCAGATTAGGTCTTATAACTTTAAATACCGATAGGCCAATCTGAATTAATAAGAAAAAAAGCATCGATATCGGAAATAGTCGTACGGATAATTGCTAAAACTAATCAAAACGTTACTTTCGTTAACGTCGTTTACCATAGAATAATCGGACAGATTAATTAAAATCTAGTTCGTCGTTATTTTCCTTAGCTAATAAAAACGAAAAGTTTTCAGGTTAATTTCTTACGTTTCTTTTAACGTTTTCCGTTTCTAGTTTTAGGCCTAAAAATTCTTTAATTATATCGATAATTTTATTCTCTATTCGATATTCGCCAAATCCCGTCGCTTCAGTTATAATTTGGTTTCTTTATTTTGTAAAATCGCGGTAGATAATATAAAAAACATAAGCTATCTACAGTCCACAAGCATAATATCTAATCTAGGTAAGCATTTTAACGATTACTATACGGGCAAACGGATTATTAAGTCCTAATTTTCTTTACGCTTTTCGGTATAGCTAAAATAATAACTAAATACGATTTTCGGTAACATAAATATCGAATATCAGTAACAAACGCTTTAATCGATCGTATAACATACTAATTTAATACCCTATTAAACCTTTATATATCGAAACTTTAATTTGGGCGACAAATTATCCATATTTTGAATTATTAATATTAATCGCCTCCTAAGTTTTATTAAAAAGTAATTTAGATTTATTATATAAAATTATACGTCCAGCTTCTGAGATAACGGCGATAATTCTTAAAGGTATATCCTGGACGATTATCTAAATAAAAATAATAACATTCGCAAAACGTAAATAAGTTTTATTTTAAACGATTATAATAATTTGCCATAAATATCCAACTACCTTATTATATTACGGTTTTATTAACCAATATAATAACGGATTAATATTTCTTTATAAATGCTAACTATTAATATCTTTTAACTATATAAAAATAAACTGATTAAAACGAAATTAAGGTATAACTTCTTTTACGGGATAAGGTATAAAACTATTATTATACATTTTTCTAAAAAATTATACTATATCATCTTTTTCCTATACGGATACATTAACCGATTATACAAACTTTCTAAAATCCGAAATATTTAACTTTTTAAAGCTTTCGCCTTTATTTTGCATAATACGCTTCTTAAATTACGATAGAATAATTGGGGATATACTAATTAATATGCTTAAATATAATATTAAGAGACTTAAAAGTAATAATAATAATAATGGATAATATATAATAACGTAGTACACAAGCGAGCTGGACACTTTTTGGCACCTCGCAACGATCAACCCAAATAACTCAACTACAACACATCGAATTAATTCCAATCAATCGAATACTTCTTTGCTAACTGTCTCCACAGCTTCTGAATAAGTGCACGCATTATATCAAGGCTTGTTGCGGACGCCATGTTGCCATTTCTTCCTGCCAACCTGCCCGCAACCGATTACCCCCTAACGCGTCCAAGCTAGTATTACCTCCATTTCGTACGACCCAAAGCCGACCGAATAAATAACTATTCTCGACCGAATCCTTAACCCAGATATGCGAACATTTGTTGTCCGGCTTTAATACGTTAAAGATATACGTCGAAGAACGGGTTATGTCAGCTAGCAGGGGGTGCGCTAGCACCCATATCCGATAAGATTCCCTCTGATCGGAGCATATATGTTCCGTGGCTAGACTACTTCAAAGATCAGCACGCGTTGCTAGAGTGCACGCAACTAGCCAATTAATACAACACAACTGATGTCCCTTATATCTAACAATTAAAAGTTTCATTCGCTTAATTCGTATTATTTATTAATTGATCAGCTATGGCTAAGACGATATAAGCTATATATTAGTAGCAATTATCTATATGTTTCATTAGCCATAATAGCGACCGTACCGTCGACGGCCGCAGTTATCTATACCGGTCCTAAGGACTGGAACAAATTTAAGGACGAATTTAAGACCAAAGCTAAGGTATATAACATATGGGACTATATTAATCCTAATCAAAACGTTTTACGGCCTGTTAAACTTACAGCATCCGTTATTACCTTTTATCCAAAGAAACGAGTTCGCTAAACGACGCGGGCAGTTAATATTTTTTCCGAAAGAATTTTATAAGTCGAAAAAATCGATTATACGAACCATTTAACAAATACCTTTAAGATAACAACCGAAAGCAGATAAGCTTATAATTAAAATTTTGCAACTTATACCTACCTAAACCGAAAATACAAAACTTTTCGAAAGAACTTTAACGAACTTATAAAATAAGTTCTTAATAACGTTTCCTTATCGATTAAGCAAACTTACTTAAGCTTAAATAACGCCCTTAAAAGTTAATACGTTAAATTGCAATAATTAGGAAAGGTTTACGACAGCTAATTACTTATAAATATCAAACGCGAATACGAAAAACGATTAAAACAAACCCCGAAGGCCGTTAAAAAGTTTAATAAATAAATAACAAAATGGTAAAAGATTATGGCTTAAAGCTAGCGCCATAAGGTCCCTGAAATAACCATGCCAGTTATCTGGACGAATTAATTATGTACAGTAATAATACCGATTATGCTTAATTGGTCGAATTTATTTATATTTTTTAAATAGGATAATATCGAAAAAAGAACGATTAATTACTTAAAGGTTAAGGTTAATTTTTAAACTATTAAACCATAACGAATTTATAATAGTTAGCAAAAAACGTTAAAGTAACGTTTCCGACTTTCTATAAAGCTTTAGCAAACCTTTTTAATTAAAACGATCCTGATTAAGAAAAAACCAAAAATACTAATAATTAATTACGTAATAAAACCTTTAGCAAAAGGCCAAAACGAAACAGTTGTAAAAGTTTCTAAACAAACCGAAACAGCAGCAGTAACAAACGGAAACGCTAAAAGTCAAACGTATAAAGGATTCGGTACAAAACGTACCTAAACCCTGAGCATACATTACTTTAATATTATTACGCGTTTTTTAACAAAATTCCAGTAAAGTTTAAGCCCAATAAAGGAATTTCAGCATTAATCCAAAACCGGATTACTTTCCATTAATCTTTAAAGAAAGAAATTAACCGTTTATCGAAAATTATGGAAAAACTAATTACCTAAAAAACAAATTAATTTCTAAAGGGAATAAAACGAATATTAACGTATTTCTTAATTTCTGATTAACGTAGTACGATAAACGTTATATTTTACCCCTTAAAAAACTCGGCTATTTTAAACTTTAGATTTACTATACATATTTTTAATTTAATCAACAAGTTTTTAAATTATAAAACGACGATCTAAGGCGACGGTATATACGCAAAGAACAATTTTATTCCGATTAAAGGATATGGAAAAGTAAATATACTGCTTTAAAGCTTTAAAAACCTTAAAGCGCTGCATCTGTATAACGTAACTTACTGCAAAAACTTTGTATGCAACCTGGTATCTCTCCGGCAGCTCCGAAAAAAGGGGTATTAAAAAGATAACCGGAAAATTAACAACTTTATTCGAAATAAATATAGTTAAGTAATTGCTACGCTAATAAACAGGTTTAATTAATTCGTTATTGAAAATATTAAGGCAACAGCTACCTATATAGCCCTTACAGTTTACAAACGAAACGTTAACTTATATACAGCGAAACCATTACGAATCGGTAACGGTACGATATAGCACCTAAAACTAAGATATCCAGGGCCTAAAATAATCGCCTAGTTACAATCTTATACAAAGGGAATCCGCCTAAAAAGTTTTATAATAATTAAATACCAAGCATATGGTAAAACGAAAGCCAAAAGGCAAATACGCCGCAAACCGAAAAAAGGAACCTTCCGATTAAAATAGCGAATCGCTATTAACTTTACAGATTTCGAAAAAAACTTTAAAGAATATAAATACGTTATGTTCGCAACCGATAAGTACTTAAAATATATCTAAGATATTTATCAGAAAAATCGAAAGCAAAATATATTAAATATAACATTCCGATACTTCTTAAAGGTTCTAAAGAACTAAAACAAAGCTTTTCCCTAGATGTTCGAATGCAATAACGAAATCTTAAAAAATCACCAGCTTCGAAATATACTTTAGTTACCTCCTTTCAGTATCAAACTTAAGCCCTTAATATTACATACCCAGGCCCAAAACGGAAATGCAAATCGTTTAAAAGATATAATTAAGGAAAAAGCGATTATAAGGCGAAATAGCGTTAAATTATCTTCGTTCCTAATCGTATATATTTTTAAAGCGGCAGTATATCTATACAACCGTACTCCCAAATACGCACTTTTCTGGCAAAACCCATACGAGATTTACTATATTTATCTGGCGTACAGGAACGACGTTATAATACTTAATCGAAAGCCTTAATAGGCTTATCTATAAGTATATAACTATATGGCTTATATTATAATAGCTACTGCTATAAAAAAAAACCAGAAACTTTAAAAGTTAAACCCTAAAATATGGATTAGGTTTTTCGTCGGTTACCGATTTACGAATATCTACGAAATCTAAAACCCATTAATTAATAAGGTTATCGTTATTTGAAACGTATTATTTAACGAAAAGGCTATTTTTTTAGGTAATATTAATAACTTAAAAAACGACCTTTTGTACGTTATAAAAAAAAGCTATAAAAGTTACTGCGATAGGTAAAACTACCTAATTAAGGCCTAGGTTATTTAAATATACAGATACAAAAAAAAAATAAAAACCTAAACGGAATAATTTAGTTACCGGTTAAATAAAAAAAGTAATTCCAAAATAGCATAAGCGTAAAAAACGTACGGAATGGGAAAAAATAAGCCTGTTCGCATAAAACTAATTACCTTTATATGACCGTTATATTCGAACCATTTCCGTCCTTTAGCTTATTACCTTTACCAGCATTTACTTTAATAACTGCTATAATTAATATGCCAGCGGAAGTAATAAAGGTAACCCTAAGTTCTTTTCGTTTTATTTAATCTAAAATAACGGTAAAAAACTAAGGTATTTTACGAGTTGTAAACGTAAGTTCTTTATACGTTCCGCGTCGAAAAGATAATTATCGGTACGATTATAAAATATGGAAAACCGCGTTTAACGTAGGACGATTAACTTACTTTATTAATACGATCGATAAACGGCCGGTAAGTTGCGGAAATTTAGGGAAAATAATTACCCGAAATATGTGCTATTTTAATTAAAAAAGCTTTAATACGAAAATACGTAAAATTCCTAAATTACGAAACCGGGTACATAAACGCGATTTACCGTTACCGCCGCAAAGTTATAAAAAATTAAATATATATCCGTTAAGGGAATTATTTCGTAAAGCCGAAAAAGCTTATTTATAAAGTTATAAAAAGATGCAATTCTGTAAGGTTATTAATTAATTTGCTATAAAAGGGAAACAAATCCTAAAATGCATATAAATATATGTTTATAAGTTCGATAAGCATGGTTAATTATAAAAATGTAAGGTACGTCTCGTCGTACGGGGCAATTAATAGCTAAAAAATGCTTATAGCAATATATACGTATTTATTTTAGCTGAAAAATTATTTAAAACCTTAATCGTTATCGCGGTTAAATTCGACCTAAAGCTTAAGTAGTATAACGCGGTAAACGCTTTCGTTAACGCTAATTTACTTTATAAAATATATATAAAAATACCCTTAGAATACCCGTATTATAACAAAATTCTCCTAATTAGGAAAGTATTATATAAATTAAGGGAATTATTTTTGCTTTGGCAAAAAAAACTTATTGGAACGTTTAAAAGTTTGGGATTTAACCCCGTTTTTTATAAACCCTGTTATTTTATTCGTCGGAAGGTATTTATCTTTTTCTTTATGGATAATATCGTTACGGCGTACCGCAAAAAAGATTAAGACCTCGTCGATCAGGTAATTTAATAAATAAGGAAGCGATATACCTTTATAAGGAACGAAAACCTACAGTAATTCCTAAAGATCGAAATAATTAAAAACAAAGCTGAAAGAAAAATTTGGCTTTCTTAATTTAACTTTATAAACAAACTGGTTAATTTAATCCCAAAAAAAGTTTAAATAACCTCCTAAATACGCTAATAACGAACGTCGAATTACTACTAAATCCTAATTTAACCTATTTAAAGTTTGTTAATAAATATTAAAAAAGAAAATCGGTTTTATTCTGTACGTAACAGTTAATATACGACCCGATATAACCTTTATAATATCCTAACTTGCCCGATTTAATCTGAACCTTAACGACGCGTATTACAAAGTTGCTAATTAAGTTATATTATACCTGATTGGGATTAAAATATTAACGTTACAGTTCGGAAATAAAAATTCGTTAAATACTTAAAGCGACGTTTTTTTTTGCGGATAATACGATTTATCGAAAAAGCTTTTAAGCTTATGTTATAAAGTTATTCGGAAAAATAATAAGATAACGGGCGAATAAGCAAAACATAATAATTACTTTTATAATAAAAGCGGAATTATTATCTTTTACGTAAGTTATAAAAAAAGCTTTATTTAGCTTTTGATTAATCAAAAAACTGGAAGTTATTTTAAATGCTGGACCGTTAAATATATGGTACGATAATCGACAAATTATTCGGCTTATTAACGCCGACGTCGCTTTATTACAAACGAAGCTGCGGTATATAAATATACATAATTATTGGTTGCGAAAAGCCGTAGAAAGGAACATGATCAAAGTGGATTATACGTTTACGAGCGATATGTTAGCTGATGGATTAATAAAGGCCTTGTTACGAAAACCTTTTAAGTACTTCAAAAAGTAATTAGAATTAATGGACGTTACGGAAGCCCTCGATCGGCGGAGGAATAACCTACAAATAATTTCAAAGGAGGAATTGGTTAATTAGGAGGATTCGATCGCCGGAGGAAAAGTAAAATGGAACGCTGCGGCTTTAAAAAGTGATAAAGTGTAACGGTTAACGCCGTAACTGCGTCGAGGCGTTAAGGGGGTATATCAGCTAGCAGGGGATACGCTAGCACCCATATCCGATAAGATTCCCTCTGATCGGAGCATATATGTTCCGTGGCTAGACTACTTCAAAGATCAGCACGCGTTGCTAAAGTCCACGCAACTAGCCAATTAATACAACACAACTAATGTCCCCTATATCTGATAGGTTATAAGACGCGTTAAAAGCGCGTTGGAAAAGCGTTGGAGGGCATAGGGGGTCCGTACGGGACGTTTCGCGGGGCGTCTCGCGGGGCGTATGGCAAGACGTATGGCAGGGCGTGTCGGGCTTGATTTCGCAATAACTCGAAACCTACGCAATTACACGATTAAAATAAACGTTTCTCAGAAAGATGAATACTCGTTATATCGGATGAACAAGTTCTTTTAGCCAGTAAAAAGGTTGTAGCAAAGAATTGCTGCTAATAGCTGCTAAAGTTGGGCGGTTACGGGCGGGTTGGCAGGAAGAAATGGCAACATGGCGTCCGCAACAAGCCTTGATATAATGCGTGCACTTGTTCAGAAGCTGTGGAGACAGTTAGCAAAGAAGTATTCGATTGATTGGAATCAATTCGATGTGTTGTGGTTGAGTTATTTGGATTGATTGTTGCGAGGCGCCAAAAAGTGTCCAGCTCGCTTGTGTGTCCAGCTCGCTTGTGTGGTACGTTATATATATATAAGTATATTAATATAAATATAAATGCTTTATAGGTATTAAGATATAATTGTTATATAGGTACAGGAATTCGCCAAAATCTGCTAATAACTTGTACGTTTAACTAATTAAGTACATTTAAGGCCCATTTACCGAATTTTTGCAGATAAAACGTATACGCCGAGAAAATCCCAGAAAATTTCATCTGAAATTATATAAAAAGGTAGCTTTGCTGTCGCCCTCTTTAATCAGGTATATGTATTCGTCTTTCGTACTTATACTTCTTTTGCAACTTTTCTACAACACTATTCCAACTTTTTCCTCCAAACTTAACACATATCTAAACATATATATAATCATCTTCATTATACCGATTAATACCATCATAAGTTCTCGTCAGCCATTAAATCCACACAATTCCCAAAGTTCTCGCAAAAATGCAAACCCAGGTAATCTTGTCCCTGCTATAAAAAAGTTCTCCATTAAAAGAAATCCGGTCCAGGTAATAAACCTTCAAATCCTAGTACTAAAAAACCTATCGATCCTAGGATTAAGGCTAATATCAATAAACTAAACCAAATCTTTAATCATCGTCGTAAAATCTTAACGGTATCAAACTCGTCCATATTCTCCAAACTATCAACCCGTCGTATCGATAAGCTTTTGGACAATATTCGGGATTCAAAACCTCTATACAATCTTAATAATATTCGCAAATTACAAAACCTAATATATCGTTAAACATCCATTCTTAACCTTACCCCCACCTTCCAGTACAAATTCCGTAACATAAATCCTAATCAAAACACTTTACTACCAAAAACACCGGTTATAAATAATCCGCCACTTTTAAAACCTTAACCGGCTCGACATATACTTCCATCAACAAAAATAACTAAAATACCTCCGAAGCTTAGCCCAATCCTTAATATCGTTAAATAAACAGTCGGTAATCGGCGATCAGTAACGCCTATACCTGTTTCTATTAACCTGCCGATACCCAATAACAATTCATTTGCCAGGTCTTCATTAACGGCTTCGACAATTCCAGCACGTCGGGCAAATCCTCGGGTCATTAATCAAATCCCTAGGCCATACTCTAGCATCGGAACGTCACGTCTTCGCCGCATTCATCTCGATAATAATCAAAACGTAACCAAATTCTGGAATAAAAATAATATTATACACCATATTACACTCAAACATATCGAAATAAATACTTAAGCTTTTCTATAACATCGTTAATAAAATCCGTTAATCAAAATAAATACTCGGAGCTATATCCATTAACGTCATCGATAATCCAGCTACAAATCGGTACTTGCAATAACAAATCAAAAGTAAAAACTTCTAAACGGCCGCAAATACCCAGTCCAATATAATCAAATACCTCCAGTTAATAAAAAACTTAGTAGCTTATCCAATATACGTCGAAATTTATCGGGCCAATCTTTTAAGTTATTTTATAGCTACTTTCGCTAAAAATCCCAAATACGTTACTAATTTATTTAATTAAGCATTCGATATACCTAACCTGGTACCCTACAAGCTTTACGAAAGGCGATATATAACGTCGAAACATTCTAATCAATACGAAATATACCTATTTTTTTAAATGCTAATCGATTTCTAACTTCTTTAACAGGGCCTATAATAACTATATCGGGTTTATCGAAAAGCATAATTATATCTTCCGGAACGAACGGTTTAAAGCATTCAAAGCTAACTTTTTACGATCGCCACAAATTAAAAAGAATATTCGTATAAATACTTGTCCTATTATTAAAACATACGATAAAAATTAACTTCAAAACAAAGTAAAAAAACATATTACTAATCCCCGGTTCCGAACGAATATAACGGAACGTATTGATTATAAATAAAACATAATAATTATCGTAATAAACGGAACGATAAAAAAAAATTAAAGGAATTTATAAAAACTTAAAGGAACTTAAAAAAATTCAAAAAAACTATTATATTTTAATTTGTCGCAATTAATTGCGTTTATTTTTTCCGTTTCCCTGATCGTATCGTCTTTATTATATCGCTATCGTCTACAACCGCATAACCTTTAAATCGACCATTTAATATTTACACCTTAATATTTATTTTTACAAGTTTTAAAGTTTTAAACTGCTAATTTTCAAGTAACTTAACATTCGCAATATTAAAAATATTTAACATCGTATTATCGCTTTAATCAAAAAATAGTTTCGTTTAATCGTTTTCTTATAAGTTAATCGGCTTTTAATATCCTTTTTTATCCTTTAAAAATTGCTTTAATTTATTAATAAGGAAAATACTTTACAACTTCGTTCCATCAATTTCTTTCAAACAATAAATACCTAAACCAATATTATCATTAATTAAATACGGGCTAATTTAACGGTATTTCAACTTCATATCTCTGGACATATTTATATATCGTAACGTATTATACAATAATACTAAATCGTCTATTTCCAAAGGTTTATTTCTTATTTTATTTTTATCCCTTTTATTCGCCAGTTTAACTATTTTGCGGCGCTATTTAGCAATTACTTTAGTAACCTTAGCCACGTCTTTAACTTTCCTTTTTAAAAACCGAATTTTTTACGCAATTAAATCTTCTTTCGGAATATTTAAATCCTAAGTCATAATTCTCCATATCGACAAAACTATCTCGATCGGTAAAAACGCTTTTTATCCGTACAGCAATTTATAAAGGCTAAGGCCATAACTTTTTACAGTGGTATTATCAGCGAAAATCATCTTAAGCAAAAGCTTAACTTATCTTTTGCCAGTTTTATTCGTCGCTTTTATTAAAGCTTTAACGATCGGAACGTATTTTCTTTCGACTAGGCCTTATCGCCAGGCTACATACGCGGTACTAACTTTTCTTTTAATTTCTAATGCTTTGCAAGTTTTAATAATCTCGCCCTTATTCTTTAAATCTCCGTCAATCTTAATCTTAATCGGGATACCATATCGATAAAAAACGTACTTATCTAAAAACTTTTTAATCGCTATTAACGTAACTAATCTTAAGGCTTTAACTTCCAAATAATTAAACAATTTGCACCTAACTTCGACCGTAACTTTGCAACCATCGTCAATAAGCATAAATTAAACATCGATCACCCAAATAACAATTATATCAATAACTACGAAAATTTATAACCTTTTTCGAAACGTCGATCGGTTACTTTCTAGTATTTAATATACGCAAACATTACCTCCCGAATATAGCCAAACATACTATATTAATAATACAAAGTTACTATACGACGATAGGTCGAATTTCGTCCTTTATAGCCATAATTTTCTTAACATTACCTAATTACCGCAAATTGCTTTTATTAGGTATCAACCATTCGCCGGCTGCCGTACCTCTTATTTACCTTACGCCAAAAAATACCGTCTTAAACAAAGTAATTTAACGCCTCAGATTTAAAAACATTTCTTTTTCTCCTTAAAGCATTATCGAACCAATTAAGGAAATTTAATATCGTTAAGAACTTAACGTACTTTTGCAACTCCTTAAACCAATTCCTAATAAAAAGTCCTTATCGCCGATCCGTATCAATAAATATAAAAGCTATACTAATCAAAATAAAATTAAACCGAATAACATTAAGCTAAACATTAATAAAGTTATCGACTTTTCCTTTCTATTAATCATTTAATATATTAAAAGCTTTAAATAATTTTCGGAATAAGCCGTCCGTTATTATATTCTTCTTGCCGGAAATATATTTAATTTCGAAATTAAACATTTTTATTTAAGCAATCTAATAAATAATTACAATACCAAGTAAAAAACTTAAAAAATTATTAATCTAAACTATTAATACCTTAACGGTAATCTCTAATACGCATCGGATTTTATAAATATAATTTCGGAATTCTTTTAAGATTTTAAAAACAATTCGACATTTTAATTTGCTAACGTTATAATTTAACTTAACACCTTTCCAGATACCACTTTCAAAACGCGCGAAATATTCCACTTTATTAATTATCTAACCGAAAGTACTTTCAAAGCTTTTTTTGTTCGCGTTTGTTCTTATAATAATTTTTCCGGCATTAAAATTATAATCCAAGGTAACGTACCACATAAGCGAGCGAGCCATACAAGCGAGCGAGCTAGATTTTAGCACCTCGCAACAATCAATCCAAATAACTCAACTACAACACATCTAATTGATTCCAATCAATCGTATTATCTTTCGCCAACCGTATCTACAGCTTTTAAAGAAGTGCACGCATTATATCAAAGCTTATTACGGGCGTAATATTGCCATTTCTTCCTGCTAACCCGCCCGCAACCAACCAACTTCAGCAGCTATTAGCAACAATTCCTTGCTACAACCTCTCTGCTAGCTTAAAAACCTTGTTTATCCTATATAGCAAGTATTCCTCTTTCTAGAAAACGTCTATTTTAATCGTATAATTACGTAGGTCTCAAGTTAACGTCCTACAAAAGCGAGCGAGCCATACAAGCGAACGAGCCATACAAGCAAGTGAGCCATACAAGCGAACGAGCTACACAAGCGAACGAGCCGTTTTTTTGGCACCTTATAACAACAAATTCAAATAACTTAACAACAACATATCGCATTGATTTAAATTAATCGGATTCTTTTTCGCTAAACGTATCTACAACTTCTATACAAGTACGCGCATTATGTCCAGGCTTGCCGCAAACGTTATACTTCCGTTTTTTGGTTTCAACTTTCTTGCAACGACCTCCTTTAGCTGCTAATAGCTACATTTTTTCACTACCCCCTTCTTTTTGAATCAAAAAAGCTTATCCCTTTTATATAGTAAATGTTCCTTTTTTTTGAAAACGTTTATTTTTAATCCTGCGACGTTTGCTTAAGATATAGTTCGTTTTGCGCAATTAGGTAACTTTTTTCCGAAAAAAAACATTTTCGTACAAAACTAACAAGTAACTTTTAGTTAAAAGATAAAACGATTTAGCCATTTTAGTTAACGAACTACCTTATTGGTTTCCAATTTTCTTTTGTAAATAACGTAATTACCGCGTTACTTTTTTAATATTCCTAAAGGTTTTCGCAGGCGGAGAATAAATGGAACCGGCGGAAGTTAGCGGGAAGACGGTCGGCGTAGGCATAACTAGAGGAACCTCTAATTCGGAAAGAACGTTATTAGGATCGAATAAAATAAGACCAGCTTTTGCAAATCCAGATTTGATATTCCTGGACGTTATAGCAGCTTGGAACGCGTCGTAAAAGCCGGCGAGGAAATTTTTTTTGGTAATATGGGTATGATAACGTCGTATTAGGTCTTCGATATAACGCGAATAAATGCGTTTCAAAATAGAAAAGCAAAATACATTAAAAGGTTGGAACCGATACGAAAAATGCGCGGGCATATAAAGCGTAATAATATTGTTGTTAACGCAATATTTTTCGAATTTTATCAAATAGTAGCTTTTATAGCCGTCGAGGATGAGGAAACGTTTCGAACCTTTCGTACGCGTCCGAATATATTTATCCAAATGCTGGATTTATTCGAAACCTAATTTATTTGTTATCCAACTATTATTACTTAATGCAATTTTCTAATCGGTTACTGGCGGTAGGTTATCGCGGTACCAGGATCCAAAATAATTTTTTCCCTCCATAATAACAAATAATGGCATAGCTTAACTTTAGAAATTAACAGTTTAAATAATTGTAACTTATTTTTTATTTCCTTGTTACATTTATCTAAGTTTTTTACGTCTTTCGGCAATTGTAATTACTATGCCCGTTACTATAAAAAGCTTTATTAAAAATCCAGTCTCGTCGAAGTTGTAAATATCCTTTTTTGCGATGCCGTATTTCGCGGTTGTAGCCCGAATAAGTTCGAACTATTTGCGAAATATTTCTGGATTTTCGCATAGAATCCGTTAATAATCGATTTTCCGATTTAAACGCGTCTGGACTTTTTTTTGCCGTTTAACAAAGTTCGACGCCCAGTTAATTCCAACACGTTTTGTAACGCGCTGGGCCAGCAGTAGATTAGCTATATCTTTAACGTGCTGAAGCCGGATAAGAAACGCTCGCGTATCTAGGTCAAGGATTTTTTCGACAATTAATTTCTTTTCGGTCAGCGTCAGCTTTTGCGAATTGGGGGCGGAATCGGTTCGGGCGCGTCGACCGTAATATCGGGTTTTTAAAATAGATTCGGGAACTTCATATATAAAATACAACTTTTTAAAAAAAAGTTTCGGGTTTTTTTTTCTAGCCTGGATAGCTAAATTTATCTTAGCTTTTATTGTAAAACGTTCTATATTGTTGGCGTTAAGAAATTTATGATTAAAATTAAAAGGTTAAAAAGTTAAAAAACTTGGTTCGTTTGCTTGTATGGTTCGTTCGCTTGTATAGCTCGTTCGTTTATGTAGCTCGTTCGCTTATATAGCTTGCTCGCTTTTATAAAACGTTAACTCGAAACCTACGCAATTATACGATTAAAATAAACGTTTCCCAGAGAAGAAATATTTACTATATAAGATAAACAAGGTTTTTAAGCCAGTAGAAAGATTGTAACAAGGAATTGCTGCTAATAGTTGCTAAAGTTGGTTAATTACGGGCGGATTAACAGGAAGGAATAGCAATATTACGCCCGTAACAAGCTTTGATATAATACGTACACTTCTTTAAAAGCTGTAGATACGGTTAGCGAAAGATAATACGATTAATTGGAAGCAATTAAATGTGTTGTAGTTGAGTTATTTGAATTGATTGTTACGAGGTGCCAAAATCTGGCTCGTTCGCTTGTGTGGCTCGCTCGCTTGTATGGTACGTTAATCAAAATCGAAATAATAATAATCGCTTTTTTAACGCTTTCTATTACGTAATCCTAATCGAAACCCTAACTAAAAGGTTAATTCCTTCGAAATAAACGTATAAAAAGCTTTATTTTAATAACACAATACGTAATAAATATTTAATAATAAACGATAATACCTAAAAGAGCTTTAACTTCTGAAACGTTTTTATATAATTAAATCTTTAAAATCTTTTCCATTTTAGCTATATCTGGTCGCCGCCTATTTGTTCCGTAGATAAATCCGATTCTAACGGTTATTTCTTAATACTATTAAAACTTTTTCATATTAATCATTATACCAGCAAACTTATAGTTAAAAAGAATCTTATTTATATTAATGATATACTTATAAACGAATCGCCGAATTCCTGGAAAAATCTCCTTATCATTATATTTTATCTTTAAGCCTTTAACTTTAAGGTTATCGACGAATAGCCGGGTTATATCAGGCATTAAATTATCTAAAATCCTTCCAATTATACGGCAAAAATAAATTATAAAGTTAATAAACCCTTAAAGCATAATAATATACCTTTAAAATTCTAACAGTATTATAAAAATAATAAAGTCTTTGCTGGCTATAGCCAAAATAACTTATTTATAACCTCAAAAAAAATTTACCAAAGTAATTAAAAACTATATAGCAAAATCCGCGGAAAATTCGTCGCAATTATCCGGCATAAAGGTATTTCGCAAAATAACAGCATATAATTTAGTCGCAAAATTAATTAATCGGAAATTACTATCCTTTTTTTCGATTAAAAACTAAGCATTTTTATATATAACATAAAATTATTTAAAAATACCTCGTTAAATACGTACTTATAATACTTCGATTAGCTTATCTTTAATACTCGCCGGCATTGTTATGCCCTTAGCTTATTACGCTTTATAAAGAATCGTTCGAATTTTATAATCGGGTACGATATTTAATTTAATTCTGCCATATTTTTTCCAATTCTAAGTTAAAATAACTTCTTTACGAAAAAACATTTTCTTAAAAAAGGCTTTTTTTTCGAAAATAAACTTATTTCTTAACTAATTAAGAACTTCGTCGGCGCGTTCTTTAATAAGTCGGATTCCTTAAGGCATAATGGTAAATTTAAGAAACAAAGCAATTAAAAGTATGCTAGGCTTATTAAACTTTTTCGAATTCCTTAGCCTTTTAATTCGGGTTTCCAGGAAGTATTAATCCATTAAGGGATATATCGTTAACAGGAACTATTTTCTTTTTTTGGGTTTATATATCGTATTAATCTGGACGGTTCGATTATTATTAATCTTTTATTATATTTCATTCTATAATATTCTATATAAAACATACGTTAATTCCTTATCGCTAAACTGGCCTAAAATCTTATTTCCGAGTTCTAGCTTATCATTAATAACTTCCTATATAATTCTCGCGTCCTAATTAACGCAGGTATTATTAACCGAAAAAATATAAAGGCCTATAACTTGCTCGTTTATTCTTTTGTTCGTAAGCCTACTTTTGCCAGTAAAGCGGCTTATCAATTTACCGGCTGCTTTTTTTCTAACTTTTCGTCAATACGGATATTACGTATAATACGCTTTACGGAAACCAAAAAGATAATAATCTTCGACAGGCCAAATTCTAAAATTTTTTCCATTACGTCCGGATCTATATTAAGCATTATCTTCGATTTGGCTATAAAATTAAATCCCAAAATTAATAACTACGTAACGTAATAATTATTAACAACAAACAATAAAATAATAATTAATCGGCCAACTAATTAAACGGAAATCTTAATAATACTTTCGAATAAAATCCTTTTTTAAAAATTAAAGCCTAAAAACGATACGCGGGTTTATCGCATAACCAATCCATATCGCTTAACGTACGACGCAATTATAACGTTCGATTTTACTTTAATATCGATAACTTTATTAATCAAATCCTCGCCATTTTTATAACTTATTTTAACTACCAATCTAAATAAAGAGGTAATATATTTAACTGAATTATATTATTAAATCGATAAAACTTTAACTTTCTTTTAGCTTTTTATTTTATAACCGATATCTATAGTAAAAATCTTAACAGGTTTTTTTATTTTTAAAACTTCTAATCTTTATACTTCGGCCTTAGTTATTTTAATCGTCTTCTTGTTCTTACGATTAAATACTTCCAAAATTTGGCGGCCATAAAATTCTTAAAAACCTTTCCGAAATTTAAGCAAACTTCGATTAATTCGAACTAAATAATCTCAAATTTTCTTTTAAAATTCTTCCGGATTTTCTTCTTTCAGAATTTAGCTATATACTTATCGATTAAACCTCAATAAGTAAAAGTATTATCCGTTTAAATAATATCGTTTACTTAAAAGGTATTAATATTTATTTAAAAAAATATTATTTATCTAAGTACCAATTTCCATATTATAAAATATAAATCCCTCGTATATTAATTCGTCGTTATCAATCTCGTACCCGGTCTTATTCCTTTTTTATGCCTCCAAATTCGTCTTCCTTATCCCTGGAACGCTTGGCCATTATAACGCTAATAAGCACAGCCGGCTGATCAGAATGGTCGATCTTCAGGGCTCTAATTTCTTCCAAATGCCGGGTACCTTTGTTTTCGATAAAGTTACTCCATAGCCATTTACGTAACGGTACCTCTCTATAAAATGGCTCTCCGTTATAATCGACGAAATAAATCATATTAATCTCGGTCACCCTATTCTAATTAATATCGAGCTCCTATCGATTCGGCTTCAGAATCGTAATATGCTTTTAAGGTTTAGCTAAATTACTAATATCCAGGTCAAAGTTAATTAATTAACTGTTTACGCCCCTGAAAATGTCGTCACGGCGATCAAAATACCGCATTTTCTCCTTAAATCGGGTAAGAAAAACTAGCGAACTATGGATCCATTTTAAAATCTTCTTCCAAATTAGGATTTGCTACTCGATCGCCTAGCTTTTAAAAACCTAAAAGAACTAAATTATGCTTAACGTTACTTTATTTTCCGAGGATCCAAGGAAAATAATATATTTATCGTCAACGAATAAAACCAGTCCTATAATTTCTATATTAAAAAACAAACGGCATTTTTATATAATATGTCCTAACTTTAAGCAAAACTAACAAATACCTTAATTAAAATTATTAAAGCGTCCACCTTAACCTTAATAACTCTTACGGTAACCTTTTCATCCTTAATATCCACCTCGCCCACGGTAAAAACTTAATCGAATATAATTATCCGGCTAAAAACTAACCGCATTAATCGACGGATCAGTACCATAATTATATGCCCAAAATATTTCTTATCCTAACGGAACGTAATATTGCAATATCCGGGCTACCTTTTAATTACGCATCTTTTTTTTAAAAGTTTTTAAATTCTGGATTTATCGGACCTATGCAATCTTTAAGTTTTACAGCGTACTTATAATCTTTAATACCTAATTAATACGGTTAAATAATTTTAATTACGGTTAAAAGCTTTTTAATCGTTATTACTTAAATTATTAAGTCGGATTAAACGTTCTTTTTCTTTTTAATTAATATCGAAACGAATACCTTTTTACTATCGCTTACGTTCTTTATATTTAAGGAATCCTACTTTATTTAAAGCTTAATCTTTAATTAATATCGAAATATTATCGTAACTAATTACCTACAAATCCTTTAGCTTTATAAACGAATTATTAAAAATTCTTCGAAATAACTAACGGATAACTTTTTTAATAAACTTTTAATATATTCGTCCTTAATAATTATTTTGCCTTTTTGTTTAACTTTTTTCAAAATATCTTTTACTTTAATAATATGCTTTAAGTAATACTTATAAACATAATTAAAAATACCGCGTTAAACTTACTTCGTTAAAATCCTTAATCGATCCTTAGCAGTTCGAATTTGGTTCAAGTTTTATAACTTAAAAGTTTTTAAAATACGCTTAAACGTTTCGTCCTATTGGATTATATTATTAAATATAACTTTAACCCGGTTTTTTATAAAATAACTATTAATTTAATAAGGTAACTCGGCGATTATCTTAAATTGCTTAAACTTATACTTTGTAAACAGTTTGTTAATTTCTTTAAGTTAATCGGTAACTTTGGTTTCTGAAAAACGAAAGTTCGAAAAGGCCGATAAATCCAAAAGGATTATAAAAAGCGAAAGCTTATTTATAATATTAATTAAAAAATCGTAATTAAAGTAATTAATTAGTTTTTAAAATATAACGTCCGGTATTGATATTTCCGGTTTTATAAATAACTTTAAGTTTTAAACTAATATAATATTTCGTTTTTATGGTAAATTAATAACAATTCCTAGGTTTGCTTAAGTAATTATATTTTTAACTAACTTTAGAAATTTAATTAAACTGTTAATACTTTAAGGTTTAATTTCGCTAAATTTATTATCGTAAAAGTTTTTTATTAATCGGTATTAAATAAGCGTATTTAAAGTAAGGTTTTAACTTTTCGTAAAGTTAAAAAAATTCGGTACTGGCAATAATCCGTATTATAAATAAACCTAAGTAATAATTCTAAAAAGTTTCGATAAACTTTTAGAAAACTTATTAAAACTTATTTCAAATTAATTAATATTATTAATCTTTAAATTACTTGGATTTTAAAATGCTGTTTTAACGGAAATATGTTTAGGTATAAGGTAAATAACTATCCGCAATAATTATTTTAAGTACATTTTCCATTTTTTTCGAACTTAAAAAGTAAGCGACTTTTTTCTTTTAATATCCGTTTAAATAACTTTATCTTAATTATCGCTGCGTCGCTGGTTATCTAATTATATCTTTTCTAACTTGTTAATTAATACCTTTACTATTAACTTAAACGTTATAGCATTTAAGCTTAATAAAAAAAAATCCTAAATAATATCGTTTAATAATAACCAGATTAAATATTACCCGATTAACGCTAAAAAGATTTAAAATATTTTTATGGCATTTTTTTTTAATTCCTGCATTATATTAAAAAACGTTATTTTTTTTTTCAATAACGTACCACATAAGTGAACGGCACACACGAGTAAGCGGCACACTTTTCTTAGCCATTCCAGCTACTCATCTTCAATCGTCCATTATTCAACACCAATATTATGGAGCGCCTTATAAAAGAAGCGAGAATAAACCCAGCCATTTAAGCTAAAAAACGAGACCCGAAACTTAGTTATAGGAAGCTTAGTTTTATTTATAAAGTTCTATTTTTTACCTTAAAAATGCGATATAACGATCGACGCGCCCGAGCCGATATTAACCCTCTTATGCGAAGATTGACGGCGACCGAAGAAAAATCGATTGTCGACCGAATCCTTAACCTAGATACGTAAGCGTTTTTTATCCAGCTTTAATACGTTAAAGATATAGCTAATTTACTGCTGGCTTAACGCGTCCCGGAATGAATTGGAATTAACTGGGCGTCGAACTTTGTTAAACGGCAAAAAAAACTTTAAATGCGTTTAAATCGGAAGATCGATTATTAACGGGTCCTATGCGAAAATCCAGAAACGTTTCGTAAATAGTTCGAGCTTATTCGAGCCATTATCGCAAAATATAATATCGCAGAAAAGGATATTTACAACTTCGACGAGATTAAATTTTTGATAGGGCTTTTTATAGCAACGGGTATAGTAATTACTAATGCTAAAAGATATCAAAAACTTAAACAAGCGTAATAAAGAAATAAAGAATAAGTTATAATTATCCAGGTTATTAATTTCTAAGGTTAGGCTATGCCGTTATTTGTTATCATAACAAGAAAATTTTATCTTAGGTCCTAGTACCGTAATAACGTATTGTTAACAGCTGATTGGAAAATCGCATTAAATAATACTAGTTAGATAACAAATAAATTGGGTCTCGAATAAATCCAGCATTTTGACAAACATATTCGGACGCGTACGAAAGGTTCGAAACGTTTCCTTATTCTCGACGGCCATAAAAGCTATTATTCGATAAAATTCGAAGAATATTGCGCCAATAATAATATTATTATGCTTTATATGCCCGCGCATTTTTCGTATCGGCTTTAACCTTTTGATATATCTTGTTTTTCTGTTTTGAAACGCGCTTATTCGCGGTATATCGAAAATCTAATACGACGTTATCATACCCATATTGCCAAAAAAGATTTCCTTGCCGGCTTTTACGACGCGTTTTAAGCTGCTATAACGTCCGATAATATTAAATCTAAATTCGCGAAAGTTAATCTTGTTCCATTCAATCCTAATAACGTTCTTTCTGAATTAAAGGTTCCTCCAGTTATGTCTACGCCGACCGTCTCCCCGTTGACCTCTGCCGGTTCCATTCGTTCCCCGCTCGCAAAAACCCTTAGGAATATTAAAGAAGTAACGCGGTAATTACGTTATTTTCAGAAAAAGATTGGAAACTAACAAGATAGCTCGTTAAATAAAATAGCTGAATCGGTTTATTTTTTGATTAAAAGTTACTTGTTAATTTTGTACGAAAATATTCTTCTGCAGAACAAAGCTGCCCAATTACGCGAAACGAACTACATCTTAAGCAAACGTTACAAAACCAAAAATAAACGTTTTTTAAAAAAAAAAGAACATTTACTATATAAAAGGGATAAGCTTTTCTGGCCCAAAAAGAAGAAGGTGGTGAAAAAATGCAGCCAATAACAACTGAAGGAGGTCGTCGCAAAAGGGTTAAAACCAAGGAATGGAAGTGTGGCGTTTGCGGCAAGCCCGGGCATAATACGCGTATTTGTGAAAAAGTTGTAAATACGTCTAGCGAAGAAAAATCCGATTGATTTTAATCAATACGATGTGTTGTAGTTAAGTTATTTGAATTTGTTGTTGCGAGGTGCTAAAAAGTGTGCCGCTTACTTGTGTGTGCCGTTCACTTGTGTGGTACGTAATTTTCTTTTCGTATGCAAAATAAATAGTTTTATAACCTTATTTCTTTTTTTATTCGTATTCGCTATCTTATCTATATCGTTAATCTTATCGTTACTGTATTTATTTTGATTAATCCAAATCCTAATAGCTACGTCGCCAGCGACGTAATTTTAATTTTTTTAGCCCTTATTAATTAAATTTTATATTTTATTTTGCTATGTAATTTTTTTATTAATATGTATAGTATCCTAAATTCCGTAATCGGTTTAGAACTTAAGTAATTAATCTATGCTCCAAAACCGGTTACCTATACGCGTTCGTACTTTTTTATCGTTGTCCGAATAAAGCTGTTTTCGTAATAAAACCTTAATTTAACAACTTTTTTTTATTAATCGTATAAAGAGTTATGTTATGGCCAAAGGTCTTGGCTCGATTGACAGACGGTCGAAGGTTGTGGAAGGCATCTCCGATATGGCTCCAGGGTCACGTAACTGGCTCGATAGGCTCATAACGCCTGATTGGATAAAAGGGGACTTAACGCCTCCAGCTAGTCGAACCGGACAATGGTTCGAAATAGCTCGATGGGCTCAAAGAGGTTTTACCACCAAAAAAGGAATCGAGCCGGTTCGAGCCGGTCGAGCCAATAAAAATATATATACGTTCATTATTTCCTATAATCTAAATAATACTAGCTTATAATTATAACTTAATTATTTAAATTTATATCTGTTATTACTAAACGTAATTATCGCTTTATTATTTAAATTTTTACGATATTATTACTAACATAAATTATACGATTAGGTTTAATAATTAATTAAATCCATAACCGTTATACGTTATAAACTTTTGTTTAATAATACCGTTAAACTTTAAGCAATATTTAATATTATCAGAATGTCGACCAGCACCAAAACTACCGTTCTTACCCTTACTTAACAGCTGCAAAAACGCGTCTAGCAGCTTAAAGCCTATATTTAACAGCTTACTGCTTAAGCCGCCGCCTTAATCGATTCGGTATTAACAGTTATTACTTTAAAACTTAAAATCAAAAAACCCGAATTTTACGATAGCACAAAAAACGTTTAAAGCTTTTTAATCTAAGCCAGAATATATTTACGATTGGAAAGGATCGAAGGTAACGCCGATAAAATCCTTATTATAATAGGATTTTTAAAAGGAAATACTTTAAATTAATTCGAACTTACCTTACGAAACTACCTAGAAAATGCGGAAAACGATTAAAAAATAATTACCAAAAAAAATTTCGAAAGTTACGTTAACTTCGAATAAAAGCTTAAGGATAATTTCGATAACCCGGATGCAAAACGAAAAGTTATATAAAACCTTTTACAATTTAAATAAAAAAAATTAACTTCTAAATACGCCGTCGAGTTTAGGAACTTTATATCCAAAGTAGGATGGGTCGACGATAAAGACGATACCCTGATCGACGTCTTCTACAAAGGACTAAAAAATAATATTAAGGACGAAATCATTAAAATCGAATAACTTAACGCGTTCGATAAATATATCGCCGAAGCTGTAAAGATCGATAATCGACAGTTTAAACGACGATAAGAACGACGTAAATAATTCGCCTTACGGTCCAAGTTCTAAAAAGCTAATTAAAGTCGAAAGTGCTTTACGTTTTCCACTTTTTATGGAACTTAACCAGGGTTTATAAAATTAAAGGTTATTTAATCGAAAAATAAAAGATCCGTTACTTGTTATAATTGCGGTAAGCCCGGATATATTACGCGAAAGTATAAAAGCTCGAAAAAGGTATATTAAGTTTCAGTTTTTGAAAATTAGCATAAAAAGGAACCTGGCGACAGAAAAACGATTAATATAATCCGCGCCAAAAATAACGATAACCTTTTACTAAAGGTGCGATAAGGAATAAGAAAAGCAAAGAAGTTAGCTTAGGTAGGAGCTAAAAAGGCCAAAAAAGCTAAATTTATTAGACCTATTGTTATTTAGTAGCTATAAAAGTACGAGGGATAAAAAAAACTAAGCGATAATAAGCCATTTACCCGTATACAGTAAAAACGGTAACAGAAAAATAACTAGTTAGTATTTAATGTATAGTTAAAGGAATATCGAAGATGGGACGAAAATCTATACCTAGGAGAATTTAATCGGTACGGAAAATTTTATGCGGTTAGCTGTCGACGACCGCAGTGCGAAATATACGAAGACGAAAAAAAATATATCGCGCGACGAATTATGCGTATATGGCGATAAGGTTTCGATTTTAAAAATCGAACTGGAAGTGATTTTAAGGATTAAAAATAATATCGCTATATACGAAAAGCCGTAACGATAAAAAAGATCGATACGTTGGTAGCTACTAGAAGCTGGCCAAAAAGAAAATATTATCCTGCATATAAACCCTAGTGTTATTACGAATAATGCGATTACTAAACGTAGGAAAAATTAATTTAAAGAATAATAAAAAAGCACTGCCAAAAAATGATTACCGATTTACAGATTTAGTTAGCTTTTACGGAAGACCCAGAAAAGCGATTAATTATATAAAAAAAAATTTGCTCCTTTTCGAGCTGGAAAACCTTAAAGCTAAAATATATTATTAAAGAAACGTTCTAGAACCAAATGGAATATTTAACAGTAACGCTACGCCGATAAGAGCAGTAGTTAAAATAAATCTAAAATAAAAACAAAAAACTTGGAAAAAGAATTTAGCAATTTAAAAATAGCCTAAAAGATTTAAGCTACCTATAATAAGGCCCTAGGCTGGCAGAAAAAATAAAGATAAATAATAATACTTTAAGAAGACTTTAAATGCGATACGAATAATACGAAAAAAAACTTATTACGATATAAATACGAATTAAAAACAAACGATATACCGTATTTATAAATTACGGCGTAACAAAAGGTAATTATATCGCCTAAAAATAATTAATAAGTTACAGTTATTATAGAAAAATAAGGAATACCTTTACGAAGTCGAAAACGCCGAAAGTTAAATATTTAATTACGACGATAAATAAGTCCGATATAAAATTAATCACTTTAAAACCTTTGTTGAAAGAAAAAGATAAACCATTAATTTCGACGTTATTGCCATCGAAAATTTCGATTTAATTTTAAGTTTGCTATGGTTAAAACAGTATAACCCGGCTATTAACTGGAAAATTTGCAAAATAGATTACGATTTATTTTTTAACGATAAGCCAAATAACGAAAGATTTTAATATTCGATCGATAAGGTAAACGAATACAGGTATAAAAAAACGGCAAAAACTTTATTACTTAAAAATATACGATATATTAAAAAAAAAAGGGCATAATCGAAAAATATAACGTATTATTGCCAACCTTAAAGCAAATTTAAATAATAAATAACGATCTAAAACGATCGCCCGAAAAGCTATTAAAATAAATAGTTAAAATACCTTTATAGTACTATAAGTACGATAAGTTATTTGGTAAGGAACTTAATATTAAATTGCCAAAATATAACGAATGAAATTACGAAATAATCTTTAAAAATAGTAAAAGTACCGCCTTTTATCCGATATATAACTTAAATTATGCAGAATTATATGTATTCCGCGATTACCTCGAAAATAAGCTTCGAAAAGGATAGATTTGACGATCCAAATTACCAACCGGATACCTTATATTTTTCGTACTGAAAAAAGGAAGAAAGTTTCGATTAATAATGAATTATCGACAATTTAACGATATTACTATCAAAAATAGAACGCCGTTATTACTAATTACCGAAATAAAAAATCGTTTATAGGGAGTAAAATAGTTTACAGCTATCGATTTTCAAAATGGTTATAATATAATTCGGATTAAAGAAGGATACGAATGGAAAACAGCCTTTAGGACGAAATACGGTTTATATAAATACTTAATTACCTTTATGGAATTAATTAACGTACTAACAACTTTCCAGCGGATAATAAACTATATGCTAAAAGAATATTTGGATATTTTTCTTATTTGTTACCTCGACGACATTCTTATTTATTCGGAAACGGAAAAAAAGTACGAAGAATACGTTTATTAAGTTTTATAAGCGTTGTAAGACGCCAAACTTTTAGTTAATACCGAAAAAAGCCATTTTTATTAGCAAAAAGTCGAATTCCTAAGATATATTATTACGTTAGAACGAATTTGCATAAATTTTAAAAAGCTATTAGCAGTTAAGAATTAGGTATAACTTATTAACGTTAAAAAGATATAAGCATTTTTTGGATTCGTTAATTATTACCGACGATTTATACGTAATTTCAGTAAGATAATTATGTTATTAACGGAATTTACTAAAAAAGATAAATTATTTAAATAGATTTCCAAAAAGAAAACAACTTTTCAGCAAATTAAAGATGCTTTTATTAATAAATTAATATTGATTATGTACGATCCAAAGTAATTAGTTAAGCTAAAAACCGATATTTCGGATTATGCCTTAAAAGTTATAGTTAAATATCGAAACGATTAAAAAAAAATTTACTTAATTACGTTTTATATTTATAAGTTATATAAAACCGAATTAAATTACCTTATTTACGATAAAGAATTCCTAGTTATTGTTAACGCCTTTAAAAAATTCAGACATTATTTTAAAGGTAATATGCATTAAATTAAGATATATACGAATTACAAGAATATTTTATATTTTTTTATAATACGAAAACTTATCGGAAAATAATTACGTTATACAAAAAGCCTTTTTGAATTCGATTACGTTATTATCTATCGAAAAAAATCAAAAAATGGCAAAGTAAACGTATTTAGCAAATAACCTAACCTGGAAGAACTTAAGGTTAAAATACAATAGATAATTTTCGATATTATACCCGAAGGATACTTAAAACAGCGACGAATTGCTATAATACGAACGATACCAGTTAACCTATATTAATATATTTAATAATATAACGCCAATTAACTAGCAAAGTATTAAACAAATAAAATACAGGTTCCCGAAAACTTATAAAAGGATTTGATACGGGATATATACGAACATCGGTTATATAAATATCTAAGGATCTATAAAACCTTAAAACGCTTATAATGGATATATTATTTTCCTAATATAAAAACTACAGTACAAAAAATAATACGATAATGCGATATTTACGTTAAAGCAAAAGCATAACGACATAAGCCTTACGGAAAACTACAGCCATTGCTAGTCGTTAAGTAACCATAAAATTCGATTACATTTAACTTTATCACTAAGCTTTCTTTATTAGAAAATCCAGCTACAGAAGTATATTACAACAGCATTTTTGTAATCGTTAATCGATTTACAAAATTCTTATATTTCCTACCTTATAATGAAAATACCGATATAAAGCAACTTGCATATATTTTCCTTAGATATATTTTAAGTACCTATAGATTTCTAACGGAAATTGTTTCGGATAAAGATATTACCTTTATTTCGAAATTCTGGCAAGAATTAATAGCTTAACTTAAATTAAAACATAAATTATTTAACGCATTTAAACCTTAAACAAACAAATAAACGGAAAAAATTAACTAAACGTTAAAAACGTATTTACGATGTTATATTAACTACGAACAGAATAACTGGATCGAAAAGTTATTAGTTATACAGTTAGCTTATAATATTAGCTATTATGAAAGCATTAAAACGACGCCAGTAACTGCCAATTTTGGTTTTATACCTAAAGTTTACCGAGATTTATACAAAAATGAACCAGCTAATATTAAAGCAATTCTTATATCAAAATAACTAAAACAACTGCATGCAAAAATAAAATTAGAACTTAATTTCGTACGCAACCAGATAAGCAAATATTACAACCAAAAAAGGTTAAAGGGACCAACCTTTTCGGAAAGGGAAATAATTTACTTAGTTACCAAAAACATCCAGATTAAAAGACTAAACAAAAAACTCGATTTTAAATATATCGGCCCATATAAAATCGTTAAGAAAATCTCAGAAAACAACTATAAATTGGAGCTACCGCCGAAGGTTAAGCTTTATCCAGTTTTTCATATTTCCTTATTAAAGTTAGCAGCAGATATAATTAAAGTTAATGCAGGATAGAATTAAAATAAAGAAATTATGGAGGATGTACCAATTTACGAAGCGGAAAAAATACTGGATATACGCAAAGAAAAGGGACTTACTTAGTACCTAGTCAAGTAGAAAGATTACCCAAACTCCGAAAACACCTGGAAACCCGCAAAAAACCTTACGAACGCCCAACGCCTTTTGAAAAACTTTTACCAGTAACGCCGGAAGCGTTAAAAATAAGAATATTCCAGTTTAGGTTACCGGACGGCCAATCGGCGGATAAGGAGGTTTATGCTAATACAACCTCAATTTCCAGCCGCTGTTATTTTCGTTCCAAACGTTTAAATTCCTTTATCGCTTCCGTACCTTTAATACCTTTACGCAGCATTTCGATCCTACGCTTACGTAAAAGCTTTTTTTGGTTCCGCAAACAGGCCAAACGGCCAAATAATTCGTTAAGGTGCTGCTGCAATTTATTAAAACGTTATTAAACGGAAAGCAGCTTTTCTTCGGCAAAACGTTCTTAAAGTTCCAAACGATCTTTTTTATTTATTAGCTTTTAATGCTCCGATTCGGAAGGGCCGAATAAGTTACAAGGATTACTGTACTTAGTACAGCAAACGCACTTTTTAGAATTAGGATAAACTTTACAAGTCTTTCCTTTAAATTTGCAGCGCGAATAAGAAAATGCGGATATATCAAAACTAAGGATATAAATTCTTTTGGATAAAGCTAAAACGTTATTACGTTTGCGGAATTTCTATTTCTTGATATAACTTAATATAGCGGTTAGATATTAGAAAAATAATATAAAAAAGGGGAAATTACTTACCAAACAAATGCGATGAACAAATTAATCTTTAAAGGCAACAATTTTAAAAAGGGGGAGATCGTATTATAGCTAAAGGTTTTGGCTCGATTGACAAACGGTCGGAGGTTATGGAAGGCATTTCCGATATGGCTCCAGGGTTACGTAACTGGTTCGATGGGCTTATAACGCCTAATTGGATAAAAGGAGACTTGGCGCTTCGAGCCAGTCGAGTCGGACAATGGCTCGAAGTAGTTCGATAGGCTTAAAAAGGTTTTACTACTAAAAGGGGGATCGAACCGGTTCGAGCCGGTCGAGCCAGTAAAAGTATATATATGTTCATTATTTTCTATAGTTTAAATAGTACCAGCTTGCAATTATAACTTGGTTACCTAGATTTATATCTGTTATTACCAAACGTAACTATTGCTTTATTGCTTAGATTCCTACAATACTACTGCTAACATAAACCGTACGACTAGGTTTAATAGTTGGTTAAGCCTATAGCCGTTATAAGTTACGTTTTTATTATAATTACGGTCGTTAATTGCATGCCGTTTAAGTTATCGTATCTGTAACTATAGTCGTAATCGTATTCGAATCCAAATATATTTAATCAAAACCTCGTTTTTTCCGTTCCTCCGACTTATTAATCGAAGATTAAGGTCTGTCGACAACTAACAAAAGCTAATATCCTTTCCTTGGCAGCCACTTGGATTAAAACGGGGAAATTCAGTTCCGATCAAAGCATCATTAATAAGCGGGTTACGATAAAGTAGCCGAATGCAGCAGTAATAAAGACTAACGAAAACACTGTATTTTGGGTCCGTGTTAAACCAGACTCTGGAATAAACATTAATGATAACTGGTAAACAGTAAATAATGATGAACAGGTCTCGGAGTTGCGCCCGGCGGAAAGAGCTCCTAGAAATACACATGTGGAGCTGACTAACTGATCAGCCAAGCCATGCCCCCCTGGCCCGGCACCCTGCACCATTTCAGCAATTACAACTTAAAAATTCGACAGGAAAAGAACAACCGGTTTTCTTCAAACGAACGCAATTAAAATATAAAAAACCTTCCGTATCAAAGTTTTTAATTAAATCGACACGGGTATCCTTAAAATTTCGCTAACCCAAACGAAAGTTTTTTTTCTATTTCTACGTACGATTTAACATGTTAAAAGATTAGCTAAAAAGGTTTAAAAAGTTAAATTTCACCCGAAGAATTTCTAACCGTTTTATCTTTAGGATAAAGATTTTGGGAAAAAGGAAATAATTTTACGAATTGAGACTTACTTTCCCTATTTAAGCGAAGATACCTTACGATTAAATTCCGGAAGTAAGTATCTTAGCATTTCGATGTAATATAAAGCATTTGATGAATTCAGACCAGATTACATAGATCTAGCAGATTTACGATATACTTATAAAAAATAAAAAGATATATAACGGATGGGTTTTTTCTATACATAGCACCTATTTAGTTTCGCTTTTTAGTTATTAATTTAATTTTTTATTAAAGATAACGTTTTGCGATTAAGGAAAAAGTCTGCAAATCTTTTTAACGAACAGACTATTAAATCATTTTTCGCCCTATTGTTACCTGCAAATTAAGAACCCATTTCGGATACTAATCACACTTCCAGGTGGTTGTGTGACAGGTTCGTTACATCTTAATCGAAATATTTCGAGTAATTTGCGAATTAGCTTTTTTCGAGTAATCCCAAACGTTGGCTTCGTAAATTAAGTAAATCATAATAATTTCTGATCCGGGTTAATGTATTTCCATAAATCTAAGGCTGTTACTTTAGTTTGGAATTCGTTATTTTATTGCTTTTAATGTTTCGAAACTTAATAAATTATTTTTTCTTTAGTAAATTTAATTATTATAATTAAAAGTCGTTTGCCGTTATAATCGCGATATCGGTATTAAATAAAACTGAGACTTTTAATTATTAGATATAAGCGTATATTTAATATTAGGGTCAAGAAGTTGTAGTTGTTGTATTTATCTTGAAGTCCTTGGACCGCGTCGGTCGGGGCTTATACTTGTGCATGTAGCTAGTGTAGTCCCCACCTTAAGCCACAGGTAACCTCCGTGGCGTTCTATCTTAGAACCCCTGATATCAACAGTTATCTGATAATAGTAGGAGTACCGCATGTCCTAGGGGCGATACGGCGTATGAATAATAATAATAATAATAATAATAATAATAATAATAATAATAATAATAATAATAATAATAATAATAATAATAATAATAATAATAATAATAATAATAATAAACCGTTTCATAAGAAAAGATATCAGTAAATAAATTAACGCGTAACGCGGATATAGGGTCGTGCGTTAATGGGATGTAGTGTTGAAAGAAGGTCGCCTTATTACAGAAAGAGCCCAGACCGAGTTAAACTCCATAATTAGAGGCTATACGGTTGTTCAACTGCAAATAAGCACGACATGAACGGCAAATACGGATGGAGCGAGAAGACAGCATGATTCTTATAGCTGGAAACGGATATATATTACATCAAGAATTATGTACACGAACTACAGAGCCTCGCCGCTCGCGCGGCCGCAGAGGCTAGCCGCCGCCTTACCAGACGATGTGTCGGGCCTGGTTCCCGACGCACTCGGTCTGCGTCATGGTGACGACGGAGGTCTGGTAAACGACGGAGGTGACGACCTGGGTGATCGCTGGTCCGCTCGGCCTGCTAGCGGTGGGGGTGATGACGGGGGAGCTGGTGGGAACAACAGCAGACGACTCGCTCTCGGACGCAACGGGGCCAGGTGCAGTCGGCTCAGCGACCTCCTCGGAGGTGGCGCTGACGGCGGGAGCGGCGGTGGTCGAGGTGGGCTCGGGCGCGGATCCGCCCGCCCCGCTGCCGCAGGTGGCCACGGGGCCGCCCGGCGCGGTGAACGTGCTCGGCTCGAAGCCGAAGTAGACGTTCGGGATGTAGATGTTGTCGTCCTCGGCCTTGTACGCGCCCGGGAGCGAGATGCTGGGCGAGCACCCGCCGCCGGTGCCCGTGATCTTCAACTGGGCGCAGCCGATATAGAACCTATGGGTATCTGTTTAGCATGGTGAAACCTTCTTACGATTACTTCCAGTCGGGAACTTGTTCCGCGGGTCTAATAGATGGGAAAAGGGCTAGGAGTTTGGGGTGACTTACTCAGCGCCGCCAACGGTTTGCGAACCGTGCAGAGCCTCCATCTCGGATCGGAGCAGGTACTCGCCGCTCTCGAGGCCCGTGGGCAGCTTGAAGGTGTAGTTGCCGCCGTTATTCATGACGACCTCGTTGGCCCACTTGCCGTCCTCGTAGGCGAGCTCGTCGATCTTGAACCAGCCGGCGCCGATGCCGGTGGCCTGGGACGCGTCGTCGACGGGGCCGTAGAGGAAGTGGGTGATTGGCCCCGGGTGCGACGAGATGTCCCATCCAACGGTGATCTCGTCTCCTTCGCTGGCGGCTATGGTCTCAACGCCCGAGGGTACCTTGGTGCCGCCGACGTTGCACACGATGTCGTTGCTCTGGATGTCCTTGACGGGGGAGTTGGAGGGCGGCATCCGGATACCGACCTGGTCTGTAACATTGTGTCAGTTATCGTGCAAAAATAGAAGGTCACTTCAGGAACCGTAGTGGAGAATTCGCTATGAATTGTGCTTACATCCAGGGCTCTCGCCATTGACCCAAAATTGGTGGAAGTTCTGGTGCGCCGAGGCGACCGCGGCAAGCGCCGAAACAGACAGGATAGTTCGGATCATCTTGATGTTGGTATTGGTGCGATGATGGTGAAAAAAGATCGTACGCGGATCACAGATCGCAGCTTGGTGTATAAACGAGCGAATACCAGATTCTGTGGTAAGGAAAAAGAGTGGACAGGGGACTTTGCAGCCAAAGAAGAGAGACGAGGTTGGAGTGAACAGGAGGATACTTCTGGAACAGAGGGGGAACGACGGTATTTGAAGCCATCGTCAAGTGCCCCGGGAAGGGGGGGTCCCCTCGGCTCACCACTGCCGGGAAACGAAACGATGCGGCTCTTTCGATCGACGGCCGAGCTTGGCCCCACTGGCCCTTAATTTGCTGCCGTATAACACGTTACTAGTCCCACGGGGCTGGATGCTTGATTGGGCAAGGCCCGTGCTAAGCGCCGCGTTCCCGGGACGGCGCGTGGATACTCGGCGATCCGCCGTGCTTCCCCTGAAACGGACAAGGGAGCCTTGATGAAACAACCCATAAAGTGGGAGATATTCCATCTGGAGTCGAAGTCACCGTAAGCACTTGGGATGACCCGCTCCTTCGGGGCCAATTTTACCGAGCCCGTAGCGTAGAAACATCCACGATATGATTTACTATGTAACAAGAGTCGTGGTCATCTATAAGGGCAGAGCCAGGCCACCAAGGCCAAAACATTGCGCCGGGAATACAACCATCTCCAATGGAGGCTCTCACATATTTATGGAGTTGGGATCTCAGCGTGTGAAGTAAGTAGTTTTCCCGTAAGGGAGTAGGACACCGTCATCCCTCCCTAGCGCCGGGATGCTGGCCCACAATGCCATGTGGGCTCGAAGTGATCGTCAGGGGCGCTAGTATCCCGCCCGCCAAGATCGCTTAGGGGCTTGCATAAGCTCGGTGCGAAATCCATGGTGATATATTGGATGTCACTGGTAGCTTCTGACCAATTCTGGTAATTCAGACGTTAGTGGATACCGTTCTGTGCTCAGCCTGCCCCAAGACATCGCGGTATCTTTCAGCAATATGATCTCCCTTTGCCGCTGGGGTAGTCGTCGGGTGCCACTACTCGCGGACGAACCGCGCTTGCATTCGCAATAAAAAGAGCCCACGCGCTTCCATACAGCCCGGCCAGTCTACCCAAGTTGCAGAAAGTAGGACTCGACTACATCCTGCCAGAATACACGAAGATAGGGCCTGGAATTTGACTCGACAGATGTAGTGCGGTTCGATATCGCAACCAACCACTAAATGCCATATGTGTGCTTGCATGGTCTCGGACAGGAATATATATAGCGCTGCCACTCAATCGGCCAATGGGAGAGTTTCCCTGTTATCCGAATCTAACCAACATTCGCTCGGCCGAAAGAGGTGAGGGTGATGTTCTTGCAGGTCTGTCGCTGCAACATCTTACCATGGCCGGTGGTTTGATTCCACCCCCGGGCAGACCTACCAGTACCAAACGTCCATTAAATGTCTCGGGAACAAACGTCGATGGAGATGATGGGAAAGCCGTGGGAACTTTCGCTTCCAACCAGAGTGGTGTACATATCGAGCTCCCTTACCTGGTGCAAGGAAGCAAGCAGTTCTGCCCCTCAGCTTGAATGCAACAACGGAAGGCTCTGTCTGGTATTGCCATTAATATTAGGCTTAGATCTCTTGGGTACCGTGGGCTTGTTATCCAGCTACTTATCCTCATTTCACCGGCATGGTCTCTCTCAGTCTCCTTTACGTAGCTAGAGTATACGCCATTTTTGCCATCGTACCTCTGGTGGGAAACGTTTCAAATTATTTCGGATATAGCGCCAAATGAAGCTAAAATTTATGGGGGTTTGTCTCTGTGTGGGTTATCGATTGCTTTTACAACCCCTAAGGAGCTACCCAGGGCCTCTAGTAGCCAGCCTCACTAATGGCTACAACGGATTCTGTGGCATCAAAGGTACACTCCACTTGGGGGCATTGGGGAACCCACCAGCAGTATGGTACAGTACAGTAAGTAGGTGGATCAGGAGATACCATGTCAAGCGTTTCTCGGTTGACGGGCGATAAGCCCTGCTATCAGGCGAGGACCAGGTAGACTTGTCTTCAATTCTACGATCGCTCTGGGATGGAATAACCGAAATTGAAATTAGCTGGGATCAGTAACCACTAATAATTAGGAAAGACACTTATCAAAATGACGGGGTTAAGAAGCCCTCTGTTTGTCAGGCTACGCAATCGCGGCCTAATGTCCCTAACGCTTAGAATTCCCTGGATAGAAAGTTGCACCGCCAGCGATGAACGCTCGTTGGACGGGCTCTTACAGATGCGTCCATGGGCGCGTTCAAGCCCACCATTATCGACCAAGTTGATATATTCATCATGCGGTTGGCCGGCGCCAAACAGCGGCCTGTTAACCTCAAATGACAGATGCGGCTACTTAAGCTTTGACATCATCGGGCTTCTATCATTTGGATGTGCATTAAACCTCCAAACAGACAAGAAGAATCAGTTCCTCGTCGATCATCTTGCGAGAGGGATCATCGTCTGAACGTCTACATATAGATCCCGGTCATCCCCCATTGTCGACTCCGAACATACATAAACAAGCTTCTGTCCCGGGCCGACCATGAGAGGACCGCTCGATTGGTGGAGACGGTGATCTGTAACTACGTGGCTGAAGACGGGCATGCGAAGAGTGATCTGTATTCCTTCGTTGCGGATGCCCTCGATGCCAAAGGCGACAGGGTTATCCGCCTCAACGACCTCGGGTACGTTCTTCTTTATCATAGCGGGTTTGTCACCCTGTCTCGCGTTTGCCTGCAAGCCAGCTGTCAAAAGGTCCATTAGGGGGGCGACACGACAACGACCGCGCTTAGCGCAGCGTTCTCAATCTGTCGCGGAACCCTGAGTGCTATAGAAAATTAGTCGGGGAGATCCAATTAGTCGTTGGGAGCGGTAACGAGATTCGCAGGACAAAAGCTCGCGGGCTGCCAGTATCTGCGTGCCTGCATCAATGAGGCGCTGAGGATGTCGCCGCCGGCGCCCGATACGCTTTGGAGACATCTGGCACCGGAGGGAGAGGGTAGTGGTCCGTTCATAGTGGACGGCCATGCCATTCCCAGGGATACGCAGGTCGGTGTTAACATTTACCCGTTGCGCCACAACGGAGCCAGTACCCATCTGTGTCCAACCGACGTCGCCCGAAGTCCGGGAATCATTTTCTTTCACGACACTGCTACTCGACGTCTGCCTATGTCGAAGCTAATGCGTTAATATCTGATAGGAGTAACCCCTAGACCCTTTTACGTATAACCCAGCCCGCTGGTTGGCATCTGCGGACTCAAAAAGCGGAGTGGCAGCCGCAGCAGCGACGAAGGCGATGCACGACGCATTTGCCGCTTTCTCCGTGGGCGCTCGTGGGTGTGCCTGGAAGCCCATGGCTTACCTAGAGGCCAACATAGCTCTAGCTAAGACCTTCTGGTATTTTGATTTTGAAGCGGTGCCCGGCAAGCCTGGAGACGTAGGGGTAGGCTGGAAGGCCGAATTCCGCCTATATCCGATCTTCACCTCGACTCATATGGGCCGTACTTGGTGTTTAATGCCCGCGCTTGACTCGTGGAAGAGCTCAGAAACACTAAGCATCCGGAAGGATGATTTTCGTTAAAGGCAGTGGGTGAGTTCGGCAGTGTTAGCTGCAACAAGTCAGCCATCTATTCCATGTTGACCTGCACACGAACGAGTACTAGAGCCGCTTCATCTTCGTCTTCACTTGCCACAGATACTGTGGCTTTGCGGGGTTATCCGGCTCGAATCCAAATATGTAACAGATAAGTCAGAGAAACAAACGACGTCGCATAAGTAATAAACTCCCCTTGTGTTTGTCACACCGCTCACAAACCATGTCGACGTTCAAAACGTCCACTTCTCATAGTCCGGGAAATACCAATCATGTATGCGTCCAACATACTCGAGCAATATTGGAAAGTCCCTGATGACGTTCTGCGAGTCGGTGCCCAGCATAAAATCATCAACACCGCATCTTTGAGATTGCCACGGGCTACTGCAAAGCCCCGCCAAGCCAGACTTACGCCTTGCAAATCAACACCGAGACGATGAACCCAAACAGCACACAATCGGCCTCGGTCGGGTCGTCTCCGCACAGGACCCAAAATGGATCTCGGTCCTCTCCAGCAATTTTTCTCATCTTTTCCTTCGACGCGCGAAGCAGGTCGCTAAAGGCTTCCCAGATCTCGAGGCGGAACATGGCAATCTCTTCGGGCGCAAACCGACCCGTGCCCTGCCCGTGCAGCGTCGCCGTCGTCTTGCGATAGATGAGCAGCCCCACGATCACCCTCACAGGATAAGAAGCGTCCCGCAGGACGTGGTCGCGCATCACGTAGTAGTTCTGCATCCAGCGCTCCCATGTCTTGCCCGCGGGACTCAAGCTAGCCTCCAGCTCGCTTTTCTTGATGAGACCTTATAAAAGCCGGAAACGTGTCACTCGCGTGGTAGAAATACAGCTTTTCTTCCAACAACGCCCTGAGCGCCAGGCCCTTTGCCCTATCCTCCGGCCCGAGCACGGCGTTGAGATCCGGAACGACGCCCCACCCGGACAAGGCCTTGATGATGAGCGTCGAGTCGCTCAACCTCACATTTGCCTCTACCCAGATCTCCTCGCCCGTCGAAGCAGGAGGGCTGCGGCACTCGACGTAGGGAATTTTCCCCTTGGGCGCCTCCTTGAGCGATCCGCTGGCGACGCCGTACCGCACTCCTCCGAACCGCAGGCGAGCTTCTAGCTTTATGACGTACGGCGACCAGACGTATCTTCCGGGTCTCCCCAGCCGCGGAAGACGGTGATGTCCGGAGTGGCGCCATCATCCCGTTGCGCTCTTCCCCTGGTGGTTGGCATTGCGATAGTTGTGTACATATACAGTGGTCTCAGGGGCGGTAGAGTCTATACTAGCTGGAGGTGATTGAATTCAGGGGTTGACTAGTAGGGATGTGAGCGTTTCAGTGCCGCGACGTGCAACGCGCAAGGGCATAAACAGGATGTCCCTTTGGGAATGGGAGTATCTCAATCTTAAACACGAAAATATATGATGTCCAGTCTGCTCAAGAATGGAGGCTTCCGTAGTAACCGAAGTAGCCTAGTTGCGCAGGAGCAAGTAGGTGATCGGCACTAACTTAATCGGGCCACCGGTGCGGCGAGCCGCATCCACTATCGGGCAAATCGGAGAACATAACGTAAGGACGAAGTCCGAAGTCTGTCCGGTCGGCTGGATTCCTCGTAGCTGTTGAGGCCTAATTGGAATTCTAATGATTAAGATAACAAATAGTCTAAAAATCGCGCTGAGTGGTGCTAATACAAGTTCTCTATCCCTCAGACGCTAAGCCATACGCGCGCTTCCGAGTACCGGGCTGTACTAGAGGAGCTGTCAATCCATGCGTACTCACCTAGCTTAGCGCGGATAGGGGTTCGTGGGAGCATCTGTGCGACCCACGAAAAGATACTACGTAGAGCAGTACGTTGGGCTTCATATCGTCCGTTAACATTGGCGGAATAACCCCGGGGTGGCTGATGAAGCCAAGCGGCCATACCACCAACATCCTTGTGCGCGAATAGAACTCGCCTGAGGTACCTAATATCGGGTCAGAACTGTAATTCGGGTCTATGCATCAATTGGCAGTGCCTTTGAAGTAGGAACAGAAGCAAACAGAGTTAATAACGAATCCATGATATCCGGCTATCGGTGAAGGTTTCCATACCAAGAAGTCATAATCAAGTGCCACCAAAGGGTCCAGCAGTTCGGGGAAGGCTCGCGTCCCATAGGGAATTGGTGCTATAGGCAGACCGCGCCAAGCCAATATATCGGTAGGGTACCTGCATAGACATTTAAACTCGATTGGCTTGGGGGAACCAACCACAGGCAGGCGGGATATCACCCGCCTGTTTAGGCTAACCGGCAGTCGACAGCCCCTGTCGTAGAAGTTCCGGAATACCATGCGTGGCTTTCGCTGTGCTCCAAATCCCCTACTTTTCTTCGCCCCGCCCGGGAAACGGGCCGATCCGATATGTAGGTGTATACACCATGTCTGTATGAGTGCCCCTATTTCGAGTTCATGTTCGCCGGCTGGAAGTATTGGATGGCCCGCTCCTGCTCAGGCTAAAATGTTAAGGTGGCATTACCTTTGAAAGCTGGATTTAAACTATAACGATTGGATCCGGTCGCAGGCAGGGCGATAGTTTGACTGGCGGAATACCACACTTTAAGCACGGCCGGTCGCTGCATATGCTATCGAAGTCGTAAACTTGCAGATAGCTCAGCTGCGGCTTACGCACGCCGCAATAGACAAATGATCGGGCGGTAGTCTTAGCAATGCGTCTGCTACTATGTTCGGCCTGTATATCGCTCTGATACCTGTACCATGAGTTCCTTTTAACTTTAATTCACTCAGCTAGTTGAGCGACCAACATCGTAGACATCGACGGTTCATTCTACAGGAGGTCAGCGGCAAGATGTGGAAGCATACAGTATTGGCCTTTGCCCTAGGCCTAAGCTTCCTCACTGTCTCCGGGTCTGCCGACCAAGAAACAACGTCCCCATTCGCACATTTCCGGGGGTTCCAAAACGCTGTATACTATACCAATTGGTATGATCATGAGTATCGCGTGCCGCACAGATATCTGACAACATCTCAGGGACGCTGCGAACTACACAGCCCAGCAACTGCCAGTGTCGGAACTCACGCATATCCTCTACGCCTTTGCCGACATAGGCGCGAACGGCACAGTAATCTCTTCAAACCCCAGGGTAGACGTCGAGCAGCGTACAGCTTGGGATCTCCCTCGAGCGAACCACGGCCACAACGCCTACGGTGTGGTGAAGCAGCTATTCATCCATAAGAAGCGCCATCGGAACCTCAAGACCCTCTTGTCAATAGGTGGCTGGAACTATTCGCCCAGGTTCGCGCCCGTCGCTGCGACGGAGGCCGGGCGCCAGACTTTCGCGAGATCTGCTGTGAAGCTCGTGACGGATTGGGGCTTCGACGGTATTGACGTCGATTGGGAATTCCCCGGTAACGATGAGGACAAGGAGAATTTCGTCAAGCTGCTCGAGGCGTGCAGGGTCGCCTTTGATAGATACTCCCATCTTCACCGGTTGAGATATCGGTTCCTCATCACGGCAGCTAGCCCCGCAAGTGCCCACAACTACAGGTATATGGACCTAGCCGGCATGAACGAATACGTCGATAGTTGGTAAGTAACCCTTTTCCGTCGACATTGTTGACCGTACTAATGAAGTCGTAGGCATCTGATGGCTTACGATTACGCCGGCAACTGGAGCGCGACTAGTAGCCACCAAGCCAACGTCTTCGCGAACAGGAACATCACGATGCTCAGCACCCACGACGCCATAAGCCACTACGAAAGCCAAGGCATCTCGCCGCACAAGATCGTGATGGGGCTGCCTCTCTACGGGCGCGCGTTCGTGGGCACGTCTGGCCTCGGCCAGAGGTACTCAAGCGTCGGAACGGGCGGTCCGGAGCCGGGCATCTGGTATTACAAGGACCTGCCGAGACCAGGGGCCAGGGAGGAGTACGACGACGTGGCGAAGGCGAGCTACAGCTACAACAACGCGACCAAGGAGCTGATCTCGTACGACAACGTCCGCAGCGCGACCTTTAAGGCGAGCTACGTCACGGGCCGTCGCCTCGGGGGCGCGTTTTTCTGGGAGGCGCGCGGGGATAAGACGGGTTATCAAAGTCTTCTGCGGACCATGGCGGAGAACCTGGGCTGGTTGGACAAGACGCTTAACAACCTCCACTATCCCACGAGTCAGTACGACAACATTCGCTACGGGATGCCTTGACAATGTTTGCGATCATCTTCTAAAGAGTTTGTTGGATGATTTTGAAGTAAAAGTACATTAAAAAGCATCCTTATCTTATCTTATCTTGGCTATGCTATTTTTAGGGACTCAAACGTGGATCACGGAGTCCGGCTCTAATGACGTCATGACGTCATGTAGGACCTTGATCCAGGTCCTTGTTTTTGTTCAGGCTCCAGCTCCTTCCTGCTCTAGTACTACGATTCCGGATAGATACATAAAGCATCTCCAATAAATAGTGACGTTGTGCGCGGCCTTCCTCCCCTTTTCCACTTCGTCTTTTACTCCTCACGGTTTAATCACGCACGCGAATGGACCTCTTGTCCGCTACTAATCAGAACGGTCCATCTTTCCAGTCCACGTAACACACCGGATCTCCAAGACTCGCAAGTACAACACATTCAACCACCTACAAGCCAACTCCATCCAACATGTTCCCGGCTGCGCTCTCCCTCTTCCTCCAGCTCTGCCTGGGTGCCTTCGTGGCAGCGGCTCCCATCGCTGATGAGACTATGACGGTGACCAAGGCGACTCCTTGGCAGTACGGTACTGGTGGTGGCATCGTCGGCTTCATCGTCCTTATTCTCGACATCATCGTCTTCAGTAAGTTCCCGCTTCCCCGTCGCTTCTCTAACCGACCCTTAAAGTGCCGCGTGTATGACATGTACACTGACTATGGTTGAAGTTGAGGTCCTGAAATCCAACCGCCCCCCGATGAACAAGCTGATCTGGTGTCTCGTTGTCTTCCTCTTCCCCATCGTCGGCATGATCATCTACTTCCTCTTCTCCAACCGCAAGGCGCACAATACCTACGAGCCACTGCCGTAGACGTTGACTGTAGATCTATACACTGGATACTACCGAAAGGGGTCCGAAACATGGTAAACGAGGATGGAGTTGAGACATCGGCGCATGGAAGAGCGTGGGTACAGACTACTAAATAGAATCAATGAATTACGAGATTGACGATTATCATGAGCCGTCATTCCTTTCCCTGTTCCCACTGTCTGCTCTCCGCTACTCTCCGTTCCGTTGCTGAATCTATCCGTTAGATGGATTATTGGATGGCTGTACGGAGCCGCAACGGATAATTGGGCCTTGTGTGCCGCATCCCTCTCTTCTTGGTCTTGTAGGTCCCTTGCGAGAATGGACGGGTTTGTATCAAGTGGGTACGAATTGCGTTATAAATGCATGGGCTCTTAGTTTTATCATTCACTGCTAGGTAACCTGATCAGTGTAGCGATCTGTCGGCGGATTTCCGTCCAATAATCCTCTACTTAAGATAGAATCAGATATTGAACCTCCCCCCCGGTCACTCGATGTACGACAAGGGGCTCAGCGACGACATATTCAGCGGACTTGAGAAATATATATATATATATATTAAACCGTAGCCGATTTGAACGCGACGACGGTGTAGACGTTGTAAGTGTACACCTACAAGTGTCTTCGGTCTCCCAGTTTCCTAGGAATTTTGGAAAATCTTGCCAATCCAGCCTCGAACCTATAACCAACGCCAGAACTCATCCCAGAGCTCGGAATCTCCTTGCTACAAGATAAAGGGGTAAGTGCACGCATTGGCCATCTACATCATCTCATACGGATTCCCGCCTTCCTCTGATCGTCTATATACTGCTAACGTCACATTGGTCCTAGGTGAAAACCTACTTGGTACCACATCTATGAGGAAACTCAATAAGCATGACCCCTGTTCCCACGATACTCTATGTTCAGAGGCATACTGAGGGGGGTATACTAAGAACCTCAGCTGATGTGCGGTTTCCGTTTTGATAACCATTGTGCTACGTTTCGTGAATTCGCAGCCAATCCTAAGACGTCCAATTAAAAAGGATGGCAATCTCTAATAGATTTTAAGTAGCCAATTGTACGGCCAAGCGATGCTCGGTAAACAGATATCGTGCTATAAATAGCACTGCCCGTAGGTTATGGTATCATAACGTTTCGGCACTCGAATACTCCAGTACCCCCAGTGGGCGCCCAGCCATCATATATGAATGCCACTCGGCTCTCTGCCGGAATGTCAATGGAGAGAAGAGGAGGCCTGAGATGGGCAACATGCCAAGTCGTCATGCTGGGTTAGTAAGCTCTGAGAAAGGCTGTACGCAAGGTGAGTTCAACAGGAGCTCGTGATCAGTTAATTAAGGAAATGCGGGGGGCACTCTAAATATCGGGGAAAGGATTGGGTCTTCTTCGTCGGTAACTTGAGGAATCCGGGTAAAGTATACTGGTGGTGAGCATCCTGGATAAGTGGCAGGCGGCATATACTAAAGCTAAGAATGAGGGCCGTCAAGTCGCCATGGTAATCAGAAATTGTGCATATAATCGATAGGGCGCGTCCTCGCGCCGCCTCCTTCGGGGTTTTCCTGTCGTCACCCCTAACCGCTTATTGACTCACATCCCACGATGATGAAGTCCTTCTCCGTCGCCTTTGCGCTCGCTGCGCCCGCCCAAGCCGCTCTTCGGTTCGGATGCTCGACCCTGAGCGTCCAGCGGCTCGACCCCCTCGTCGAGCCCGGCAACATCCCCTCGCAGCACGTGCACCAGATCGTCGGCGGCAACGCCTTCGACGCGAACATGAAGGGCGACATCGGCGAGCAGGCCAACTGCACAACCTGCATCTTCTCCGAGGACTTCTCCAACTACTGGACCGCTCTCCTGTACTTCAGGGCGCCGAACGGCACCTACAAGCGTGTGCCGCAGTACCCGAACGCCCTTCTCGACGACGGCTCCGGAACTGAGTTGAAGGGTGGCATGACGATCTATTACACCCAGCAGGATTTCAACTCGAATGGTAACCAGAAGATCACTGCTTTTCCTCCTGTGGGTCCTTCCCTTTCCTAGGCACAGCCGCTGAGAAAGACTGATGCATGAGGTAGGGCTTCCGTATGACCGTCGGCAGCCCGACGACGGACACCCTAGAAGGCGCGAAAGGACACCCGGGGCTTCGCTACGTTTGCTTAGACGACGTCTTAACGCGATTCCCCGAGACTCCCGACTTTCCTACGAGGCCCTGCCGCGGCGGTATCATGAGTGTCCACCACTTCCCATCGTCCGTGGCCCCCTGGTCCAATCCACGTCTCTGTCGCACCAATCGCTAACCCGCAAATAGGTGCTGGGATGGCAAGAACGTCGACAGCCCCGACCACCAGTCGCACATGTACAACACGGCTCGGGAGGCCTTCAGGCCGGCGGGTCCCTGTCCGGCCTCCCACCCCGTGCGCATGCCGCAGCTCGCCTACGAGACCATGTGGGACACGGCGCAGTTCGACGACCTGTGGCCCGCGGATGGCTCGCCGCAGCCGTTCGTCTGGAGCTACAATGACGACAAGGGCTACGGCACCCACGCCGACTACGTGTTCGGCTGGAAGGGCGACTCGCTGCAGCGCGCCATGGACTCCGACTGCATGTTCCGGGGCTGCGGCGGCTCCGTCCTGAAGACGCAGAGCGTGGCCGACATGAACGAGTGCGTCGTCGAGAGCTCCGTCGACGAGGACGTCGAAGGGTGTAAGTTGTCGCGCGTTTGCCTTGATGAAACCCCTTAACCTCTTAAGCTAACCAACCGCTCGATAGGGCTCACTGAGCTTCCTGGCCAGAGCATGTAAGAGTGAGATTCCTTCGGCCCATAAGCAAGATAACTCCTAGAAACAAGAGCGCTAGGGTTTCAAGGGTAAGGAGCTACGGTCGTTCTAAGCGGGTAACATCTTTCAGTTTTGAGGGGATCCAGTTGGGGATCCAGTTACGGATCTACTATATACGCTGCGCCGCACGGTCGTAGTACCCCACCAGCGGCACAACTGTGGGCGTTAGTAGATGAATTAACATTTAATATTACCGCGCCCAGATAGGTCTCATTTCAATATCTGATTCCACCGTAAGTTATATTATACACTTACTTTACGGCTTGAACGAAGGCCTTTTTGAGTTGTATCGGAAGGCTAGTAGGAAATAGGATATGCGGCAATACGTATATCGAACAATTAACAGCCTAGATAATCCGTGGCTTGAAGACCTTTGGATAGGGGGCTCATAGGAAAACGGTCCGGGGGGGCACAGCCCCGCCAACAGGACATTCCGCGTGGTCGCGACAGGGAACACAGCAATGCACATGAATGCCCCTGTATCTGCGGCCAAACCTGCCAAAGCAAAATAAAACGAAGGTGAAAATTGGTGAAGAATTCGAATACAGAAATGCGGATCAGATCAAAAGGTAAGGTCGATCCCGGGATCGAACCGGGGCTTCGGGAATTCTCTAATTGGAACTTAGAGAGTGGGTTCACAGTTCCAAATATGAGCTTGGCGCATCACTCAGAATCCCACGTCCTGACCACTAGACTAATCAACCGGTGCCTTCGAGAGCGGTAATAATGTTTTATATGACAATTCATTTTAGTCTATTTTGCAGCCCCACTCAGCTCGAAACCAAGGTACCTCAACCCCTGGATTGGAGATGGTATGATACCTACGCATCACTCTTATATGCGAGTATTTGGAGCATCTTACTATGGAACTTTTGGGACCCGTGGTCGAGAAGAGCGGAAGTAAGGACAATTCATAGTTCCAGTTAACATATATATTTTGATACCGGTATTGAAGGCGTTACCCCGGGACTAACGCGGTTTCAGGGGTTGATCTGTACGCTTGCGGCTTGCCCGCGGGCAGGCTGCCTCACTGGAAGAGTTTTATTCTGTCACAACCCAACAGGAAATCAGAGAGGCCAGACTGAATAGTATTTGAGACAGACTGCTCCAGGAGGGTAGGTACACGCATCGATCAATTGAATCCGTGCGCCCACCTGTTTCTCACCAAAACATACACGTTTCGGTTCGACCGTAATTATGAAAAAAAAAAAAAAAAAAAAAAAAAAAAAAAAAATTTGAAAAAATTTGAAAAAATTAAAGAAAAATATTTCTGATACACATATTTACTTAATAAATATATACTTTACATAATATATTAAGTTTCGGAATTAATAGTAGAATTATCATCGATCAAAGTTTCATATAAGTATCATTACATAGAACTTTAGTTTTTTACTATGTTAAATATTATCATACGGTACTATTCTAGCTATCAGTCGAAAATACTATAGGTACAAAGAAAGTTAATACTAAAAATAAATAAAGTACGTAATAGTGAATATAAGGAAATTATCCAGATATTTTTAGCATTTTATTTTTAATTGTTATAATAAAGTGAAAAGGGTATGTTTTGGTGAGAAATAGGTGGGCGCACGGATTCAATTGACCGATGTGTGTAAGTAATTCGTGGAGCCGTGCTGCTTCTCACTAACGCATCGAGAGGTTACGAAATAAAAAGAGAAAGAGACAGGCCATCATCCAGGAATCACCAAGAGCAGTTCGCTCGCTCTCGCATAACCGGAAGTTATGTATTAGTTACTCCGTGGTTCCGCTGAGACTAATGGCACGATTGTAACTCGACACATAGATACTCACTGGGTCTCGTAATATAGAAAGCTATCTGTACCCATGATGTCGATTGTTCTGTCTAACCTTCAATATGGTTACGGCAGCGGCTCTTCCTCGTGTACTTACCAGATTAGGCTGATGCAGCAATAAGTATTTGCTCACAAGTCCGAGCAGACTCGGAGCAGTCGCTCTTAACCGCGGGGTTCCACCTGACGAAGGTCTTGGTGTCGATGCCGGCGCGCTTGACGAGGCCGTCGCACGTGAGCCGCAGCATTTCTAGTGCTCGATAATACGATCGGTGTCAATTGCCCAGCGTGAGACATGTATAAGCTTCAGCACCACTAAAGCCACCGGCTCTACTATGATTAGACGGTCCGTGAAATTACTCTACTGCGCGTCAAGACTAATGTGAACTGAGCGAGATATGTGAGCAATGAGAACGCCGAGTTCCGCATAGTAATAGATTAGATCATGAACACGCATGATAGGCAGCGCAAAGCAGTCCCTAATATCTCGTCTGAGGGTGCTGATGAGTTCGAGCGGTGAGAATGATGTGAGGAAGTAATTAATTCCATGCCACTATTGGGAGTTCAGTTACATGGCGCAACTTCACGTTACATCACTCGCATCGCCCTCCACCGCGTGGGTTCTCGCCAGGAATTATATTTGACTGGAAGCTACATCCAGAGTCGCCACCCACTAATATCACGTATATTCTAACGGTAGCAAATTTAATTGTACAATGAGACACAGGAGGGTTATGTACCGGCTCCTAAGACTGATCCTGCAAGATATAATTGCCGCGAATCTGCCAGCCGTGTTACAAGATAGGCTTTCAACAGTCCAAAAGCACTGAACGCTCACGCTTATATAATTAATCTACGGAAATTCATCCGTTACTCGGTTTGCATACCCAATAGTACAGATCTGAGGCAAGTCGCATTTCCACTCTATAGCTGATGTGACAAACTAGTGGTTCGCCAAAGGTGGCTTGCATGCCATGTCGGCAGTGTACTAACAAAATGTTCGTCCGTACGACTCGACTATGAGCTCAACTCCTCAGCGAGGGAGCGGCATGAAGGGTGGTCCGGCCCTAAGCAGAGCAGCCGAGCTTGTAGCGACTTGCGCATTTTATCTTTCCGTCCTTGTTCATCCCCTAGTCGTCCGAAGAGCTGGGCCTGCTCTCCCAGCACCGAGGCCAGTTCAAGCCCCAGAAGACCCTCGGCTTCAATGGTATTGGCTAGCTCGCGCAGCCAACCCATTGCCTCGTATATGTCTTCTCGGGTGCTGGCCTCGTTCTGGTAGAACTGTGTAATGCGTCGTCTTAGGTCGGCATGGCAGCCCGACGGGTTTCTGAAGCCGGAGAATTGCAGGATTCACAACGGCAAACGAAGTTCTAGTTCGTTAGCTGCAAATGTCGTTCCGCCGTTTGCAGGTAGATGCTCTCCTGCATGTAACTCAGTGTGACCCCTTCGCCTGCTTCGATATCACGGAGCGCATGGACTGTCATAGCGCCGAGTGCTTCATTCCAGTAGATCCAGGCGGCTGGCTTGCATCTGCGTGAGGACTTATTAGTGCCTAATATGCTGTAATAATAATTGCGAAAAACGATTACTGTGTACTTACGAGTGGTTAAACATTGAAGACAACAAGGCGAGGATACAGCCCGTTCCTGCAGCCTCTATAGAATTATACCGGACCAGACGCTCCAAACGAGTCGGATCAACAGTGGCACGGTCTTTCACTAGGCCTGGAGCCATGAGCGGAACGACATCCAGTGGGCCGGCGAAGAGACGGGTGAGGAGGACTTGAACGTCAGGTGACACGTTGGTAAAGTCGTCCCTGATCGAGACCGACATATCCTCCCGCGACTCATGGGCAAGGATGACCTGATCCGTCAGGATGCGCAAGCCCTTTGACAGCTTCCTCGCGGCAAATACTCCAAGTCCCTTTGACGTGCCTGGACAAAGTCTGATGAAGAGGTTCTCTCCGATGACGAGACGGTCCATGCTGTTTCAGAGCATTAGAGATAAGTTAAACCCTGCGGGTGATCGTGCTTCACGTCCAACTCACATGTTGTGACAACGCGCCACAAGTAGATGAGGTGATGTGAAAGGCGAACTCTTGTCAAGCAAGAAGACGTTGGCCAGGAAGATTAGAGGCGATATTTCGCTTGGGTTCCGATTCCCAGTGCTAGGTGCAAGAAATTTATATATAGAGAAAAGAGAAAAACTACCGAAGTCTAGGTAGTGCGGGTTGAAATGGAGTAAAAGCATCGCCTTACTCATCAAAACAAGGCTGCCCTGCTAAGAAATGCTGGTAATTGAGTAATCATCCCACATCAGAGGAAGCGAGAGTGAATGGCAAAACGACACGGTTATTTACTATTCTCAGAAACCCTAACCGCTTCACTTTAAAACCAGCTGACGAGAAAACCGTAACCGGAGAAATCGTCTCAAAAGTATAAGTAGAGGGGATTAGAAGTTTACCAATTCTTCTATACCGCCACTATAATGACTTGGGTAACCACCAGGGAGTATATAACAGCCGAATTGAAGGAACGGATGTCATGTTCCGTGATCTCAAACTGTCGAATGAAATACGGATCTCCTAGACATAAGTAGCAATCAGGCAGTGTGCAAAGCTCAGTGGGCCCCTGGTCGCCCATCCTGTAAGCACAGATTACTTGCTCAGATGCCAGAATCACTAACTGACCAAACGGACTAGGCAGTGTTGATGTTGGGAATCATGAATAGGACTAATATGTCTTATGTATATTAGGTATATGTCACTTCTCCAAATGTGGGATTGCAGATGTCCAATATAGTTCAAACTTCATTACCAATTGTGGAAGATGTCTTAAATATGCTTTATATTCAAAGGTTATTGACGAATTGCGGCTGGGGACCAACTGCTATATATGTCTCCTGAAATGTGGGTCGTCTCACCCCTATTCTAGGCCGGTTCCAACACCTATGAGGCCTAAAATTCCTCTTAAGTTATTAAACGAATTTCAGTGCAAGGAGGTGAGAAGAATACGATGGTTTGTAAGTTAATAAACTACGCATAAGACCTCTGAAGCTTGGTATCTAGCAAGAGGTATGGTTGGTCTCTTACGCCTATAAAGCCTTGCGTTTCCTTATGAGACTGCTTCTGCGAAACAACCCCGATGATTTTGTTTGAACGCTCTTTTGCTTGACGCAACCAATCACTTACTTAGAGCTCAAGTAATGTCAGTTGTCAAGCGCGCAATTCGACTCAGACACGCCAGGCAGACCTTCGCCAGACGCAAAAGCTGACATGCGCAATAGTTCTAGGGGGCAATTTGTCATGGTGTAATAGGCAAACCGCCAACCTCTAAAACCGACTGTCGTCATTACTAAACTCCCTTTACGGTCCTTTACCCCCTTTTCGATGCTTGGCAGGCTGACTGCCGACCGTTACACGACAGGGCCGCTGACGGCCTTTCCCTGGCAACCTACCTATCGACAGCAGATGCCTCGGGTCGGCCCAGCGCGGTAGGTTTACATTTCTGCGGCCCGCATTAGAAATCATCTGGAATTTCAGTTTATTATCCAGTGGATTGACGGCCAGCTGAGCCAAGCGTGATGGCTGTTTATCCCGTTTCTATAAATGAATATTCGCTGTCTCGTTTCCTGCGCGGAGATCATTCCTGTGCCAGTCTCGCTATGGGAGTGTCTGAGACTGAGGACAATGCCAGGCTGACAGGACACACTGGAATTGCATGTGCTTTATATCACAGGCCGGCCCCTAGAGCGGGAGGCTTGGATTTAGGCTTTTTAAAATCATTATGAACGCAATTTATCGCACCCGACTGTCACACCTCCAAACTAGGCTCAAGGAGCAAGACGGCGTCGGCTCTGGGTTCCGATTAGCCTATGCATTAGGTTGGCTTTCGTCTTTGTCATGTTGAGATTGATGCTCGTGCTGTGTTGGTCAAGGGATTCGCGGGAGATGATTATCTCATAACGACTTCATTGTGAGACCAGATAGACCCCTACTGGCAAAGCCCCCGTAGGAGCAAGCTAACTTGAGGACAGCTAGCATCACTGGCCCATTACATTATACGTTCATTTGGTAGTTCTATGTTCCAGGATAGTGCGTCTGGCTACGTTAACATTTCTCCTCACATTCGAGTGTATGCTGGGTCTCACGCCTCCGAGAGCTAGCGGATGGCGGCGTCCAAGGGAATTATTTTCCAACCATGAACGATCAATGGTAACAGTTAAGACATGACTTCCTTCTCGCCCCCCTAGCCTGGGGTGTCATCTTGGCTCTCTGCACACTCTCCATCGTCTGGCAATGTCACCGCATATTCGAAGGGCGTGGGTGAGAAAACCTGCAACATCCTCCTCGTGGCGCACAACTTCTATGGACACTTCACGTTCCTATGCCTGTTATTGCTGTGCATTCCGATCCCCGATATCTGGGGAGTAGGTCAGGGCAACCGCTTGGATAGGAAAAATGCCACCCTCCATACCCTGGCAAGCCGTCAGGCGAACCCTTAGTGAACCCCTTTGCTAGTCACCAGCTGCTAATGGTTCGCAGTAGGTAGGGAATGCTCGCTGCCTACCTGAGCCGGCTAGCACTTCAACTTCGTCCCTGTGATGGTAACCCGTTCAGGATCGCCCGGTTTTAACACAGCCTTGAATGTGATGTAACTATCTTTCTGCTACTAATACGCCTCATCATAGACCTTCGCATCACGGGAGGGCAGAAGGTTGACTGTACCCCATTTTTACTTGCGGTGCACTGGAATTGTCCATACGAGGCGAGAACACCCTTTGAGGGTTAGATGCTCACCTCCGTCGTGCAGCACCATCGTGAGGTCTTTAAATCGTCGCTGTAGAGGATGCGATGAGACAAGCAGGGCCGGAATGGTTATTTAAGCACCGAACCGACTCAGCGATGAACTGGCTTGCTGATGCTTCATCCCCAGTCGATGAACTGGCTTGCTGATGCTTCATCCCCAGTCGATGAGCTATGAGAGGGCCAATAACGGAATGCCTAACTGCATAGCGAACTCCGGGGATATTGTCACCTGGTCCGGGATCAAGATGAACATCAGCATCTTCTACACATGTCTCGTCATCATAAGGCCAATCCTCGCGAAGATCTTCGGGACGGCTCCGGCCGCGAACATCCGATGCCCCATCTCCTAGGTAACTCTTCCTCCGTGCACCTTCTGCCGTGCGCTGTCTCGCCAGCCGTGCCAGCCGTGCCAGCCGATTCACCCCCAGGGAGCAATCCTCCGAGGATACAATGCGGATGCAGACAATTCCGAGGACGTGAGGGAATACACTAAAGATACCGCCGGGCAGCAGGGAGGAGGGAAAGGGATTAGCGAGATCCGTGTGCAGCGGCATGCGGACTTGGGCTCCAAGCCGGCAAGTGCAAGCGGCAGTGGGTGTGAGTCGGTATCAGGCAATTCAGTTTAGATCTCTTCACCGGCGGGGCGATGGAGACCGTCTACCTCAGGGCCTTGACGTTATTTTGTACAACTTGAGGTAGGGATCGATGCCAAAAGGTTGGACGATTTGTGATAGAAAGGACTTCGGAGGTCACCCTTCATCAACAGACAACAGTTGTGTGGTTCCGAGTTAATGCCGATAGATAGATCTATGGGCGATAGAACTTCTTGATGTGATAATGGTTTGCCTCTTGACTTCGTAGAGACTGAGCAGATGCCAGATGGTACCTGATTGTCGGTTACTTTGGAGCCGATCTGGCCGACAACCATGCACGGAGCCGGTCGACGGCATTGGCGTATCTCCGTAAAATAAACATGGTCAGATCGGACGCGGCCTGGTTCTATATGGATCCAAACAAATCTCGGTTTCATATCATAGTACGGTGAAGAAATACTAGGGCGCCTAACAAACTGGATCCGATCGGGTTACGAAAATAAAATTCCCGGTCGCGCATTTTTAGAACGAGTCTCGACAGATTCGGCATAGTCCGGCATCAGCATATGCCAAATGCAGCAGGCGCGGGTGGGATGGAGAACAGGCATAACGGGCTGATTCACAAGTGGGGCTGCTGGGGGAACGGGCGCCAGCAGCGACAACGTCACACCAATTGACGTCGAGTAGGCGCCAAGCCTCGAAACAGGCAATGGGAATCGTACAGCCCGACACCCGTCGCCCCGGCAACGCGCAGCTTCCCAACGTCAACAAAGGTTTGCGACCGCCTACCCGTCCCTGGACCCGGGTGCGAATGTCGCCGGGTGGGAATCATCCCTTCACCTCCATTTCCATCGTGCATTGGAGATCACAGCACTAATTTCTGCAAAGTTAAAAGCTTTCACATCTTCAACTCGAACAAACCGGCACCGTACTGCTGAGAAAGGCTACGTGACTGACAGAACGAAGTTACAGACTAATTACTGATAAGTACAGCCTGAACAAGGCGGTCTAACGTATCTAGTTCTCGTCCACCAAGTTCGCTTGCTGCTGAGGTCCGCTTAAGAGCCCAATTGCCCGGCCGGCCTGGCTTGCGCTGCGTGAGGTAAGAGAGAATGGACAATGGTACACAGGATCATCACTGATGTGAAGCCAGTCTCGGATCCCATTGATAGCCCCCATTGGCAATCTAGAATCTATCGACAATACGACCCCATTCCGAACTCATCTCTCACCACGATGCTGTCCAATCCGCCACCGAGCGGTCTTCATGCTCGTCAGCAATTTCAACGGCAACACAGACGACAGAATTCGACACCCTCAGCCTTTGAATCGCTGAAGATCGCCACAGACTTGCCCAATAGCATGGGCCATCCCCAGCAATCGCCACAACGGCAACAACGACCACGGATGACCCATCGGCGAGGCGCTATGAGCCTTGACTTAAGGCGGCAACAGATGCAGTCCCCGAGCGCCATAAGGCAGGAGTTCTCCACGGTAAGTAGCAGTACTAACAACACAGGAATCAACACATCACAGCATGTGCTGCGAGAAACGCAGCAGCAACGCATAGCACGCCCGGGCCCCCAGCAAGTATTCGCGAACTTGGTCAGCGACGAGAACTACATGATGTCCCCCCATGGGACATCTGAAATAGACTTGCTGCAAGCACAGAGCTTCGACGGACTTCCGGGTCCGCAGGACCTCAACATGCCCTTTGACATGTATAACAGCGAGATGAACGTTATCATCAAGAAGAATCAGGAGAACTACTCCGACCCTAACAATATGACATCGTCGCATGACTTCGACGTGTTCCCCTCTAGCACTTTATCCACGCCGACTTTCGTAAGCTTCCAAGAAAGCCCAGCCGGGGCTCCGGGTTGGATCTCAGAGAGTGATACCCCAAGCACGCGAAGAGGGGCTCGTCGTATCAGCAACGGTATTTTGGACAGGGTCGCCAAGTTCGAGAGTATGGGAGAGGTCTCAGCGAGACCATGCACACCCCCACAACCGAATCCTACAGGTAAATTTATCGCCCGAATCAGAGCAACAGACACTGACTGAAAGAAGACTATTTCCCAATGACCCCGATGGACACACCCCATGACAGGACTATCAAGCATAGCCACCGGCCACAACGGTTCTCAGATGACTATGATGAGTCGGCGGAAGAAACCATCAAGCCATCGAGAAACCGGCGGACTAAGACAAATTTCGACGAGATGCGCCGGCTCGCTGAGAACCGTCCAATCATGCCGACGCCCCCGAGGGCAAACACAATGCCGATGTCTGGTGCCTATGAGCCATCGAACGCTCCATCAGCTGGCTTATTGAGCCTCAATGGCAGTAATGACAACAGCGTGCAGATTCAGACGCAATTCGACGGTTTTCCGGCTTTCAGCCCGTCGCACCCGCCAAGTGCGGCATCGAATTCGGATTTCTCCCAAGGTACTTCGCCTGCGACGCCACTCATGCACGAGTTTGGCAATGCGTTCGATATGAAGCCAGATCTGCGTCCATCTAGCGCCTGCTCCGATTTGCTTTCCGGTGAAGAGTCTCCGTCCACCACTAAAGAATCTCGTCGAGGGTCACCACACCGACGAACGGATTCTGTTGCAAGCATTGCTAGCGCAGCCAGTATTGCGAGTATCGACATTGAGAAAACTAAAACCGAAACTGGCGTTACATTGGATGACATACAGCAGTACATCGAAGGGCCTGACCCGGAGGACAACAAATGGGTCTGCACCTTCGAGGATTGCAACAAGAGATTCGGTCGGAAGGAGAACATTAAATCGCATGTCCAGACTCACCTTAATGACCGCCAGTACCAGTGTCCGACGTGTAAGAAGTGCTTCGTCAGGCAGCACGACCTAAAACGCCACGCCAAAATCCACACTGGGATCAAGCCATACCCATGTGAGTGTGGCAACAGCTTTGCCCGCCATGACGCACTCACGCGCCATAAGCAGCGTGGTATGTGCATTGGTGCGTTCGATGGAGTCGTCCGCAAGGTGGTGAAACGGGGCCGGCCACGCAAGCACCGACCAGATATGGACGAGCGCAAAGAGAAGTCAGCACGAACGCGCAAGAAGAACAAATCCACGTCGTCCACTTCGTCCCAGTCCGGGTACTCTGACAGCTCTGCCGCGAACTCCCCCGAACATGCAGAGCCTGATTTCGACATGTTGGACATCATGGATGTGTCCATAGGCGGTACTACGATGGACCCAAGCAGCCTTCAAGGGTTGGGCTCATCATCGGCCCCAATGCCGAGTCTCTCGACCGAGTCCTCGACGGCCGCGAACTCGCCATCGACTGCAAGCATCCACTCGTATGTTTCGCAACTTTCGCATCTGTCTCTTCATCCAGAAGCTGCGCTCGAAGGTCTGCCATCCTCCCAACCAGGGTCGCCTGCAAAGAGCGTGACCAGTCGCTGCAATGAGCTCCCCGAGCTGTCCCAGTCTTCCTCGCCCCCCTACTTCGACCTAGAGCCGAGCTCGAACTGTTCGGAGTCTATCATGATGAGCAGTGCTGGGGAGCCGGCCAGCATCCCAAGCCTGGGCGGACTCAACGACAACGATGACGACATCCTGCTGCAGTTCACGAATAGCGCTTCCAACATGCTCATGCTGAGCTCTGACAGCAAGTTTGACGAAGCATTTGAAAACACGGTGGAGATGTTCACCAACAATGATGATTTGTTCTTTAACGGGAATTGAGGGGGCGTGGGAAACAAAGTTTAGGGTTGAAATTGGGTCTTTCTTAGGAGTTGGGGATGGGTAGAGCAAGGGTGACTGGCACTTTTCGGATGGAGTGATTGGGCTAGCTGCAAGGGACTGACTGCGATGATTTCACGAGCCGACGTTGGGTCCTTAATTTTCTTCTAGGTTTGACGAGTGTTTGAGTACGACGAGTCCATGAAGAAAAGCGACGTATCCTAAGGTGGTCTCTGTGTCTGGTTGGCAATTTGAGAGAGTCTTGGTCGCGAGGCGGACTGGATGTCCTGGTGGTGTAATGTCGGTATGAGGGGTTCAAGTTTTAATAAATGAGGAGTCTAAGGGATTGTGTCATGGACCTTTTAACTCTTTGGTCTCGATAATATGTTATGTACTCGTATGCAATTACTGAATCTTGTCATCCGAGCACCCGGGGCCCAGTGGTCCGGCAGCTGGCGTCGCTTAACCTCCGCAGTCTCTCTCACCAGACGAGGCAGCCAGCCACGCTTTGTATTTAGCTCTAAGCATACCTTTTTGTGTTATGGGCGTGATGCATTTCGCTGTCTTCTCACCACTCGTGCATTTTGTAGCCCCATGACGCCCTTGTCCAGTGTCGTTGGTCAGAGTCCAAGCGTTCCCATCCACGTTAGTATTGATTCGCTAGTCTTGTTGAAGCTCCAGCCAGATCTTGCCACGTCCTTCCAACTACTCAGCTGATCCCATTGCGTCAAATAGGGGCCAAGCCTCCAATTTAACTCTACTGTGTATGGAGGCAGTACTCTGCAGATAGCACCTGGATAACCAGCTATAACACCTTTATCAAGGCACCCTTCGAATCGTCGTCAAGATGTTTACCCCACCTCGTCCAGCTGCGCATAGTGGGCTTTTCTGCGACAGCCCAGTGGCTAGTCTAAGCCGGGAGCTTCCCCAAGGCGCAGATGCAGATATCCTTGTCTTTGGGCGTAACGATGTGCGCAGTATCTTGTTCACTGCGTACTGCGAGCGAGGCTTGCCACTAAGGAAATTTGACGTCACTTGGTGCCATGAAGATGAAGCCATCACTGGTAAAAGCCTTCCTTCTTGCCTAGATGCCGGATCTCGGGCTTATCATCTATAGCGCGGGATCTCATCTTCTTCACGCTTCTCCTTGATGGTGAGGCTGACTCTGATGCATCATGGGATCTTTATTTCCACTTCTACGTCGGTGAGAGCTCAGCGGAGGTTCTAAGGACGCAAGCGACGAAGCTTCTGGCGCTATCTGAAAGCTTATCCGCTTGGAACGAGAGCGTCTATGGCCAGAATTTGAAGTTCTGTGATGAGGGATCCATGATTCTCGCCAGGAACGTTTGGCAACAGTATGTGGAGGGTGACTGGCAGTCTGGAGAGGCGGCGGTCAGATACGAGAAACTTGCAGAAAGGTTTCGAAACCACTTCGCAATTCCAAGTGATACCAAGGACGATAGCTTTCTCCCAACGGGAACACGTTCTGCCTCTCCTCTGACTTTGGCAGCGATAAAAGAAGCGCCCCAGAGCTATGAAGATTATGGCGAACATGGGACATTCGCCCAGCCATCGACAATGCCGAACCCAGTGTATGCCGCGTCATTCTTCACAGGCTCGACCCTCGCACCAGCAGTTAACCCACTGCTTGGGTTTCATCTTGCCACGGCGTTCGCCCGTTTGGCACCTACATCTCCCTTGGGCCTTAATCGAGATGATAACAGTGCACCGAGGCTAGTGCTGGCAGCCAAGACCCAGTTCCACGAGTGGTGTGCGGCTTTCCGAGAAATCGCAAAGGACCGGTTTATTATACGGTTCTCAGTGGTTTGCCCCTTAACCTTCTGCCAGACACTCCAGCATAACTCAGCAACTCATGCGAGTTCGGCGAATCAGTTTCGGCGGCAGTTGGACCTTTCTTACTACGAGCTGGACTCCAAGGCTTACGGCAGTACAGGCACGGCCCCCAGACTTTTTGATGTCATCGACGCTTCAAATTCGTTTGATCAGCTTGGGGCTATGAACATCCTTGTTTCCTCCTCTCCTTTGCTCAAAATTGCTGCTAGCTCTACCCTATACATGGAGATTCCGAGACTCCAAAACGAAACATATAAAGAGAGTTTTGACTCGATGCTGTTTGGCCATCCGCCTACAATATCTCTCTTACTGGGCCTCGTGCCTGTTGAATACTGGACAAATGCAACCCCTGTGTCCTATGTCGACGAGTTGATGCTCACCAGCTCAGTTTCAACGCATGCTCAAACTCTGAAGAGCTATGCTTGGCTATCCTGGAAGCTCGCCGGGTATCTCCTGGGCCAGACTCGTGACATAAGTCTGCTTACTTTGAATCCTGCTGATCTAGCTAAGATACTCCACGCGGTCTACGTCCAGACACTGCAGCGTCCACCCAAAGCAAGTGATGGGTGCAAACTTCTGCCTCATAAGACTGCTGGAAATGGTCATGTTCGCCACCCGGGGAATTTTGTTGGGTTCGTCAAGCAAGTACTCTACTCGGTAAATGTCGATCGAACAAAGGCGTGCGAAATCTTCCTAGACCTGCTGCGAAATGATGCCTCATCCGTCTTTGGCAGAGAGTATTACGTTGAGTTGGCTCACCAGCTACATCTTCGGGGTGTATACGGTGGTGATTCCGCCCTGAGTAGCTTCTCGATGGGGCTAGGTACAGGTAACCCACGACTTGGGAGCAACGTACTAGAAAGTTCTTGTGTGGTCGTTCGCGTGCCACGGGAAGCTTTGGACAAAATACTCGACACTGGCGGATCTACTGGCAGCGATTTACTTTTAGAAGCTATTATAAGTCTAGAGCAACAGTCTTCGGAAATAATGAGGGCCCGATTCACCGGCCTACAGTTGGCGTTTGGCGAGATGGAAGTCCCTGCTGATTGGGTTACTGGAGACTTCTCAGACGCGACAAAGCAGGAGCATTCGGAGAAGGGAGATCGGCGTTCACTAGTCATATCATTTGATGCCCCGACAACGTGGGCGGAAGGGGATCTGAAAGCGAGGAGAATCGCAGTCGTTGCACGTCGAACGCAAAATGATACCGACGAACCAGAGGTGCCCCTTTTCGAGACAGTGATGAGTGATGAACATCATGTGTCAACCACCAGACGCTCGATGGTCTTGAACGCTCTTCCTATCACTTCCGCCCGGGCGGTAGCCATTACTTCCTCGACTGGAACTACTGAAACTACACCAGCCAACACGACATTGACCGCGAACATCGATCAAGACAATGGTCATATCAGCACCATGATTAGCGTTGTCAAAATTATCGCCTCCGATGGAAGGCCGCCTCCGATGGACATGCGTACAATGCTGTTACGGCAAACGTCCCCATGCAACTTTGAAATCGGGTTTAAAGGAGACGCTGTCTATAAGACCGCTTTTCCAACGCCGGTATTGAAGGACACAATCAAGAGAACAGTGGACCCCAAATCGGGTACCGTAACACTCTCCGCTCCGTTGGCAGGCCCCTTGGATTTGGACGGATTCCCTGAGCTCATCTGCCCGATCTCACTTGGCACAGACTCAGTGCCCGCGACGCTGAATAGCGTGCACGTCAACCTAGACTCATTACCTGTTTTAAGTGTAGAGGAGGATGATAAGCAGGCTAATCAGTGGCTCGTCACGTTGACATCGCACCAGTTCTCCGTCCGCGAGCGACGCGCCCGAGAGGCACTCGCTAGCTCCCCACTAAAAGTCCCCGCCCCACCACGGCTCAGCTTCAAAGAATCGCTCTTCACAATCTTCATGGTCGCCTCGGGTCTGCAAGGCGGCAGCACCGGTCTCTTTGCGCTCGCAGACCAGGAAAGGGGGAACCAGGTCCTGCTCTTCGTGCGAGCGCTGCGCCTCGACGGCGCCGCCGGCTCGGTGGTCGCGGACGCGGCGGCGCTCCCGCTGACGAGGGAGCTGGTCGACTCGCGGGAGCTCGAAACCTTCCTGCTCGTGCTCCGCGAGCTCGAGATCTGCGTCATCGACGTCGACGACGCCGAGCTGGTCCTCTGGAAGCGGGTCCTCCCCGCCTTCGCGGAGCGCTGCCGCATCTGGTCCCACGGCCCGGGCTGCGAGTACAAGAGGCCCGGCGCCTGCGTCCCGCTTACGCTGCTCTTGGAGCGTCAGTTCATGTGCACCTGTGGCAACGGCAGACTGCCCGCGGACTACATACGACTGCCCGAGTGGGACGTCGCGTCTAGGCACGCCGTCCGCGTTGCCATGAGCCCGACGTTCTCGTCGCCCTATGTGGAGGACGTAGTCGATGTCGAGATGCTGCGGGCGCAGGGCGGGGTCGAGGGCCTGCTGAGGGATAAGTGCCGCAATTGTAATGCTACAGAGAGCAAGAAGGGCGGTAGGCTGTTAAAGTGTACGAGGTGCAGGAGTGTGGTGTATTGTAGCCAGGAGTGCCAGCGCAAGGACTGGAAGAAACACCGCATGGAATGCAAGCCGCTTGACGATTAGGCTGGGTGCGGGACAGCTGCTTGGGGGTGGTTTTGGAAAGTTTGATGACTCCCTTTGGTTTAGTACGTGAACTCGAACACCTAGGAGTGACGAGGTTGAGCAAAAGCATGGGCATATAGCTCATGCTGTTGTAAACCGAGGCAGTACTTTCATGAGCTCATCTATGGTATCTTTGCCAACCGCTATTGACCTCCGTAAGATCCCCGTATCCCCCACTTGATATCTCAAAGGAACCATGAACAATTCACGCGTCTACAGAAAGCTCTAATCACTGGGCTTTCTCCCTATTCACCCTCCCCTCGATACTCGCAACCGCGCTCTCCACGGCAGAGACGACATCAATATGGAACCAAGGCCTATTGACACCGTGGACGGTAGCGGCATTCTCGGGTAAGCCGCCATCAGTCCGGCCCCTGCCGCCATCCCCATTTCCGGAGCGATTAGTTTTATCAGACGACGACACGCGATCGACGTCTTCCAGGGCGACCTCCTCGTCGGCGGTGTGGACCTTACTACTCTTACCAGCACCAACATCAGCGGAACCGTCACCCGCGCGGTGCTGCATCGTCGCCGCGACGCTGAAGATGGGCTTCCAGGCCCCGTCGCCGCTTCCGAGCTGTCCCACCGCCCGCGACGGCGGGTACCCAAAGCCGACGGCCGCGAAGGCGCGCCGCGCCCACCGGCTGTTAAGGTTCGCCACGTGCCACTCGACGGCGTCGGGCGCCGCGTGCCGGTCCAGCTGCTCCCGTGTGTCCACCAGCGCCTGCATCGCCGTCGCATCCACACCGCTCACCGCCGCGCAGTCGAGGATCACGGCTCGCAGCGGCGGGCGGTTGTCCTCCGTCTGGGGCTGCTTGCCGCGACGCGGGCCAGGGTCATTCCATGGGCGGTCCTATTGTGAGGCTTTGTTAGCGTGTTCGTTTCTCTATTTGCTTGTTTGGCGGAATAGGAGATTGGTTGCGATTTGAATTATCGCTGGTGCGGTAGGGTCTTGGTGGGACTTACGCCTAACCGCGAGTATTTGTTGAGCACCGCGGGTCTGGTTTCTTTCATGACTGCCGCGGTTAGAAGATCCATATTCCGGCCCGCGTTGATGTAGTTGAACCCCTCGCTGAAGCGATACACGATGACTCCGGGGTACGGAACCTCTACGTGGACGTCGGGGTTCGTGCCGTCGCGGTGGTCGAAGGGGAGGTATGCGTCCCGGGAAGTTAGCGACGTCTCGTTGCCGGCGCTGTCCCTGTCGATGCGGTAGATCTTGGCGCGGCCGAGGAAGCGGCCGTGCGTCTTCGCGATGCGCACAAGCACCACTGCAACAGAGAAGCAGATGGCGAAGTATATGCCCGTCTCGAGGTCGGTGAAGATCATCAGGATAACGGTGACCAGGAAGATGAGCGCCTCGAGCGGCGAAACCTGCCAGAATCGGTACACCGTGTGGGGCGGCGTGATCAGGTCGCCCACCGCGTGGATGATCAGCCCTGCCAGGCTCGCCATCGGGATGTAGAAGAAGACGGATGTCAGGGCGTAGAGGGCCAGGAGTACAATGACGGCGGTCCAGAGACCCGCCAGCGGCGTCCGCACGCCTGCTTTCGACTTGATGGCCGTTCGCGAGAAAGAACCCGTCGCGGGGTACGCGCCCAGGAAGGGGCCTAGAACATTGGTGAAACCTACCGCGACTAGCTCCTGCGAAGGGTCGACGATGTAGTTGTTGATGCGGCCGAACGATTTGGAGATCGCAATATGCTCGATTATGGCAACGATAATAGCGGCTGGGATGTCAGGCGCAAGGGCGGCGAGGAGCTCGGTGGTAGCCGTGGGGGCGCTGTGAACCTGGAAACCTGTGCGCAACAATGGATGTCAGCGGATTGCGTATATTTACTATGCCTTTGTTTATTGCGTGACGACTCACCACTCGGGACGTTGCCGAGGACCCTGAATGCGGCCTCCGAGGCATCCCAGTTGATATTGCGGTTAACGAGCCAACTGATCAGGATGTAGAGCAGGATGACGAATGCCATGCGCAGCGTTCCCACGAAGAACCAGAGCTTCTGCCTGTGCGGCTGCCGCCTGGCCATGACGTTGCAACCGAAGCGGATCAGGTACAACATCGCTAGGGCCGAGACACCCATGGCGGCGTCAAGCCCCGCCTGCGGCAAGCTCTTCAGTGTGTTGATGATGACGAGGTACGTTGACTCGCGGGTCCTCACGCTCCTGATTCCAAGGAGCGCGGGGACCTGGCCGGCTGCGATACTGATGGCGGCGCCCGTCATGAAGGAGGTGATGCCCACGAGCGGGATGAACTCGACGACCCAGCCCAGGCGCGTGAGTCCGATGAACAAGAGAGCGGCCCCAACGATAACAGAGAGACCACGCGCTATCATTTCAGGCGGGAACGCGTCCTCACCATGGACGGCCTGCACCCGCTGGACGATGGTTCCGACGAGGGTCGACATGACGGCCACGGTTCCGATTGTGATATCCTTGGACGTGGCGAACGCCCAGTACAGGAGGAAACCCACAAATGAGGTGTACAAGCCGTACTCAGGTGGTAGCTCCGCCAGCAGCGCGTACGCCATTCCCTGAGGAATGACAACGAACCCGACAGTTACGCCTGCGATAAGGTCGCCGAACGCCCACGTCATGTTGTAGTGGAAGATCCACGACCAGAACGGGAACAGCGACCTGGTATAGTTTGCAACGCTCACCCGAGTCGGTAGCAGGGAGTATAGCACCTCGCGGATCGACGGCTCCTCCTCATAGTACGGGTCTACGGGCTGGATTGATGCCGCCGCCGAGTCGACGAACTCCCGAGGCTCGTCGCGCGAACGGTAGTCGACGTCTATGCCGACGGCCTTCGCTAGACCGCGGCCGAACTTGGTATTGAACATCGCCGTGTGTCGTCAGGCCTCTCACTTATCAGCTCAGTATCTATACCGGAACCGAGTGAGTGCTGTATGTCGTTGATTGCGGGAACTTATACACCGTCTCCCGTTAAGACGCGCTCGCTGAGCAAGACAATAGCGAGGCTCGGATGCATCAGTATGGAATGTGATGAGCAGAGCGCATGCTATATATCTAAAGAAGTCTCATTCAATGTAGGCCCTATTGCAAGCACTGTTGAGACGCGCGAAGCTAACTTGAGATCTAACCAGGGTCTGCGTCTTGAGGGCTTGGGCATGGGCCGAGCTAGGTGGCGCCCTGGCGGTGATGGTGTTGCCAATAACTTAATAGCTTCGCAGCCGCAAGAACGTCACACCTCCAGTAGCTAGCCACGAAACGCTGGGTGAAAAGTCAGATGTTGGGTCAGCATCAAGAAGGTGCCCCGGGGAGATAAAGCCGGCGGACATGACTCGAAATTACGCACTTTCTCGGTAGCATATCCTAGGCGAGATTCCGTGCGTGCTGGGTTGCGGACTCTGGGGTGTGGAGTTCCATACATGCCAAGAGATGTCGACATCGACTACATAAATGACGAACACCTAATTATCCCTCTCCTTGGTTCACGTGCCACAGTACCACTAACAAATCAGCAACTCAATGATCGGCGCTCTTGGGAAAGAAATAACAATATTCGTGGACGTCTACAAGTTTGCGGAAATCCTTTAATCCAGATACCAGATTCACACCTGTCACTGACAGCGAGCGTCTGCTGACAGGTCGCACAGAAGCCTTTGGTGGCTAGTGAGGTTGCGACGCTGATGACAATATCAATGATAAGGAAATTAGTCCTTTCATCTTCAAAAGTCGCATATGCGATATGCAAGCCTCTACATTCCGCCCAGTAACCAGGGCCAATCCAGCCTGATTGGATTCGAGAGCATCGCGGTGTGGTTTCCACAGTAGGACCCCCCTCGGGCAATCTGATTGGGTTCTCTCATGCGGCTGGTGGTCTCGCCAATCTTAGCCCAAGCAGAGCCCATCCCACGAGCAGCAAGCGAGCCAATGATATATGACTATACACTATGTCGTCAGTTAAGGCTGTTATGACAACTCGCCTGGGGTGCGGTCGATCTCATCAATGATACGATGAGCGGAGGAGTCTATGACGAGAATCTAAATGGCTTGGAAGTTTGTCCATCTAATAACATTGCCACGAGATTTCACCATCTTGATATTCCTTTTTCCGCTTTGAGCTCGATGGCTGAAGGTTCCGGGACCATGGATGTTGTGCGCGGACACTATCTACTCCGCGGATTTTCAGGTTCCTACATGAGATCCCAAAGTTGTCATTAGATGGCACAAACAACTATGTCACCATGGTGTCTCGCCCAGTCTAACCTCAGTAGCCCTGGACATTCTTGTGTCATATCTTGTGAGAACTATTCCATGCCTAAGCCCTGTACGGATATACGATGGACCCTGTTGACCGGTACTGGCATGTCAAGTAGATAGCATAATTAGCCGGAGGGGGCCGCGAGCCGCGTGCTCTTTTCTCACAATGACTACTTGCGTTATTTCCCTGGCCATCCATCGTCGAACTGGGCGATCAAAGCTCAGCTGAGTATTGAGTTTTAAGCCCCGGAACCGCCTCCTCGGTACCGGTGGCTCTAATTACCTAAAAGCATCATCTAGAATCGTTCTAGGCCCCATGTACGGCATTCCATACTATATGTGAGGGATAGCCGAGATCAAAAACTGTGAGAAGCGACATAAGCGAAGATCACTTCATGGCATACATTGGAAACCATAAATATGCATCCACTGTAGCTCATAGCGGCACCATCAGTGGCTCGTGGATGATACAGTAGCCCTTTCTAGTGAGCCGAACCAAAGACCTGGCGCTTCAAAAGAAAAACCTAGAATTAGCGGCCTGGTCATCACCATATAGACAGCCACGCGTGGGGACCGTAGACCGTTCGAAGGAAGCCTCCGTCCCTGTCCTCCTCTTATGAGCATTATTCTTAGTAACATCGTTACGAAAAAGCTCGAAATACTTGGCTGGGATCACTCAGCCCCCCACGGCGTAGACATCTGCTCTAATCAAAATTACGGGCATGACACAGAAAATCATCCAGCTCCATTCAGAATGTTCTGTCCTCAACCCAGGCGAGCAGCTAATTACTTAAAATGACCATGTCCATACCTCCTGGGTGCCACGACGGACCAGGTCTCGACCATCAGTAACAAGCCCCTTGTTAATTAACGTTTATCACCTATTTCCTGTCAATTTGTAGAATTAATATTTGATATGTCTCACAAACGATTCGATGTCTCTCACATTTGACTTTGGTGGGCGGCCTCGAAAGGGCGTCGTGTGCTATCCACCGTTTCCGGGGTCCAATGATCTCCATCTTTAGTTTTGTCAACTAGCCAACGAGATAGCATCTCAGAATTCTCAGAATTTTCATCTATAGACTTCAGCACCCCACAGTACAGGCTTGGACGTCGTATATGTGTAGTCTTACCCTTTTTATCGTTATCGCTGGAAGTTTCCCTTCTCTGACTGTCATTGGATTCAATCACAGTTGGTGTAATTGTCGGCATGTTGAGAATGGATTTCGACAGCTCTAATGTTATGAATGCCGCGGCTGTGTAATAGTCCCTGGCCTTTCCTTCTGATAATATGGCATTGTAAATACTGTAACAATACTTATAACTGGGCTTTCCGCTACCTCTTATCCGTCACAATTGTCCCTCTTAACCGTGACGTATAGTACTAGCCAAGTATGAATGGGACTATAGAATGACTCCTACTAGCATGGTTGACACTCATGAAACCCTAAACCGGAGAATCCTAGATGGGACTTGTTTTAATGTTGCCATGAAAGCAGTTCTCGGGACTCCCTGTCCATTCAAGGGTTCCTCTTATGACGAAGACAATTGATAACCATGGATACCATACCCAGGGGTATTTTCTATTAGTTGTCCTCACCGGATCCAGTACGTTGATGTAAGTTTTCACGCGCGAAGTTATATAGAAATAGATATAATCTAGCAGTTGCAGCATGCTTTGTCCTATCGTGATTTACTAAAATTCGATGTGGAAAATAGTAGCTCATGTATATCCCATACAATTTCTTTAGGGCTTTACTTGTTGGCCTCTTATGGTAACGTTTGGGCCTGTGGGATAAGCAACAGAAAATACCTCTGTGTATTATAGTCACTAGAACAAATCGACAGGCTGCCCAAAGTCCCCGTGGTAGGCTGGCAGGCGTGACACGTATTGGGGACCTACTCTCCGAAGTTAGAATTTAACGTCTGGGGATGACAAAAACAGACGCATTGGCGTTCAGACATTCTACCCATGTCAAGGGCAAAAGTATCGCGTATAATCGGCATTTGTTACCACATGAGAGAGTTGTCAATGGCAAAGCGCAAGCCCCCGACGCATAAGGGCGGCTTACGGGCACGAAGTCAACGCTTCAGCCCAGTGATAGTCCTCGTTTACGTCCTTACATTCAAGGAGCTATCATTTACTTTCGTGCAATGCATACCGTATCGTAATTTCTAACCCTGTCTTGTAGCCTTTGTTTTTACAGCTCTCCAACGTACTGATCCATTTATCATCCGTTTCTCATGTCAATGGGGTATTCAAGCAAAATATACTAACAGAAACTAACACTGTTGCCAGAAATCGACTTGTAGGGGAAGGCAAGGCGGAGTGCCGAGACAAAAGCGTGACATTGTGAAGTGTCCATGCAGGACTTGGCAAGCCTTAGTGGGACATTGGGACTTACTGGGACTTACCAAAAACGCTACTGGGACAAGCTCAACAGTGTAACGGGACACTTTTGTCATTTGCGGCTGATGTTGGGACTTGGGCGGGACATAGGCGCACTGCGGGACCTAGACGAAATCTGCCATTTGCCAATGGAACATCGCTCTAGGCGAAAGAGGGAACTGAGCCGCAAAGCTTCCACAGACAAGCCATAAGATTGTTACGCTTTCCCTATGGATTCTCAGTAAGCTCATGCGAACCGTTTTATATTAACAAATTGGTTCGCCTGATGTCGGCCGAGCTGAACCTCTCCCTGATATTCCCGAATTTGTTGCCTTACGCAGCCTTTCTTTGCCTTGGACGCCTTACTCTCGGTATTGTTTGGGCGTCCCATCTGCAACGTATGCAGCCGAAAACATGCCTCAAACTTCTGTACCACCACCCTTGCTCCTGGATAAATTCCGACAGAAATACTCGTGGGCGAACGGGGCTACGAGAGGCACAGAATCCTCTAAAGAGCAGTACCGCAAAGATTTGAAAAATGCATTCGCAGAGATTGATGGTCTAATGGCAGGCTTCAAATACCTCGACGAGATGGAACCTGGCCCGACAGCTGAGGAGTCATCCCCTGCTTCACCCCCGGATGACACTCCGGCCCCCGCAGCGGAAGCCCACCTACAACAAAGCTATCAAGAATATCCTCGTGAAATTAACGACTTGGATACGTCTCATGATAGACGTCAAGTCGTAAATGAGGATGGACAGCGTCCAACATCTGAAGTGCGTCCCGATCGGCAACCCATGGCGGCACAGTGGGCTGCGATCAGGAGCCTCAGAGAGGAATCAGAGTATCACCACCGGCGCTTCATGACAATGCCATCTCTTTCTGATGACCCGATCCTCGCTCAGCTGCGCAAAGACTTCACGGATGCTAAGAGAATACGGAAGACGGGCATAATCATCTTCCGAGACGTCCTCCTTGATTATCGTCCCACCAAACTCAGAGAAATTTTCGCATTTGCGAGCTTGTCTTATGCTGTTTCACAGGTACTTTTCAAGACAGGCCGCATCGACAAGTTCCAGATTCTGTCGGGGGTGAGGACCTGGCGTGATTCTATCTCCGACGATAGGGAAAAGGAGGCATTCAACAAGTTGGCGCACGAACTATGGCCCGAGGCGAAAGATCATCTGCATTTCATACCGATGCCGCGGATCCACACAGAGGATCCCATTTCTCTACCCAGGCAGGTGAACCATGAGAACCCGACCACTACTTTCATGAACCAAGTATCCAATGCTACCTTCGATTACTCTTGGCCAGGGCAGAACACAAGCCCCGAAGAGTTAAATGGGATCAGCTCTTCTTTGGGCTTCTTGGAACAAGCTGTAGAACTTACCGACCACACCCACCAAGCCTTTGATCTCTCACAGCTACAGGACTTCGACACTGTAACAGGATACCAGCCAACGGCGACATATGTCGAAACCTCACTACCGACTACTTCGGCCGGATATTCTAGTTCAGGTTGTCTTGACCCGCACCCACCCACGATAAACTTGCCGTCCGCGGTACGAAGTCCCTTTGAGTCTGCCCAAGCCCAACCAGACAGTGAAGATGTACACCTCCGAGGTACATGTGTCTTCCTTGTTATCTTGGCATTCATATCCGAGAATCAAGATCTTCTACACATTCTGTCCGGCAGGGGTTTGATATCCAAACCCAACAAGCTATATGATGCCGAGAAAGAGGACCAGAAAATGTTCTACAAGTCAGCCCAGGAGCAGTTCTTCGAGCCTCGTCGACGAAGCAATCCACAACCTAGTCGGGCGTTCCCTGCGCTACTTTCAACCGCGAAGATTTTCACAAAGGAGGCCTACTTGCGGACGATCCCAGAGGTGAAGCATTATCTGCTCACTGTAGCCGTGGTAAGAACGCCCAAAAGGAAGCGAAATTAGTAGTCTAACGCTAGATAAGGCAGTGTTTCCGCCAGGGGAACTGTTCGAACAGTTCGTATTGTGGGTTATGTGGGGTGATGCAAACATCTCAACCCCTATTAGCCCCAGTGTCTCTCTCGAGACAGCAACATCCCTTAACAGGAATGGACCGTGAGTCCTGCTTCAACCTTGATACTTAGAAGACATACTAAGCCCATCTCAGGATACTATATGCTTGCAACTTCGACGGTTGTAGTTTCAGGTGTCAAAGCGCTTCTGGGCTAAGCAAACATAAGCGCAGAAAACATCTGCAGATACCTCCGATTCAATGTCCGCAATGTGACTACGACAGTTCCAGGCCAGATAGAGTGCGTGGCCACTTTCTGAAACAACACCCAGAGCTACCGCTTCCGGAGGAGCTCATGCAAGACAGACGGCGAAGGCGAACTTCGCTACGGGTTTGAATCATATTATGGACTAGGGTGGGAGGTCATGCACCATTTTATGAATGTATTCGCAGCATTTCTAGTATTCAACGTTTGTCGATCGTGCTTAACGAAAGAGTTATAATAACACTGTATTGAGTGCGTTTCCAGAGGTGCTAGGCCAGTCCGAAAGTTCGCACGAATACCATGCTTACAGTCAGTATGCCCTGCCTGGTTACAAGGCCCATTGTTGCTATCGTCCGTGCCAAGCGCCAATTGTATTCAGTGTCTAAGATGCCTCTATCCATAGCATCGCACTTCTCATGAGCTACAGAATATGGACGAGAGTTAGTAACGCATAATCCAGCATGTAGTAAACGCTATATAACTAGCAGTATATCACCCACATCTTAGCATCCCAACTCCTCTTTGGGCACGAAGCGCGCCTGCGAATCAGCCCGGCCGACGGCTATGGGAAATTCCTGCGAGCATGAATAACCGCATTCAGCCAGTTGTTCCCACCAGCAAAAACTGTTTCGACAACACTAGTCGCACTCAAGACGCCTAGCTGGTATCGATTGCCGTTTTCATTTATCCACTGCGAGGTCTAGCGTTAGTAATTTATCTCCGGGAAGCACGGTAGGTAAGCAAGAGGGATCCAAATTGTTCAGAGCGGGTGTTCAGAGGTCTCCCACTTAACAGTATTGTCCTAGACGGGGAAATAGGGGTCAAGTAACTCTGGAAATGGCATGGCTTACAATCGGCCCACCGCTCATACCACCAGCAACATCAGCATCGGTGACAAGACCGCCCGTGGGGCCACAGTCGAATCTGTCCCGTACCGTGATGCGATCTTGCCTATACGGTCTCTGGCCATTGGCCAGGTCTCCGGGATATCCGAGATGTAGGAACGTGGGCCTGTTGATGACGGAGCGGTCGATAAGCTTAGCGCCAAGATATCCACGCTGCTCTCCCAGGCGCTGGTCGAGAATGAAGATGGCCCAGTCCTCCTTGATGTCGCAGGAGTCTGGCCGGGGGTCGTTAACCGAATAACCGGGGAGATGGATAATGGTCGTGACGTACGCGCCCGGAGCCGTCTCGCCGTCGTAGTAGGCCGGCATGAAGCGAAGGCTCACACCTTGGTTATTCAAGGGCGCGCAGTGCTTAGCTGTAGCAACGTGGCGTGGCCCGATCAAGGCACCAGAACAGTATACGCCATTCGACCATTGGATTTTCCCCATTGTTCCGAACGGGTATCTTTTGTCGGTCCACAGGACTCGATTGTCGGTCCCTTTAACGAAGCGCTTATCAAGCTCTGGGTTCTCGAACAGTTCTGCATCTTCTGGCTGGTATGGCGGGGCTTCAGTGACGTTACTGATACTACTGATACTGAAAGTCTCCAGAGAAAGGGTGAGGATGTCAGGGATAGGCCCGTAAAACTGTGTCGTGAACCCTCCGTCCGGAATCCCGATAGGCGTCGTATATGTCGCTTCTTCAGCTTCGGGAATCGGTGATGCAGAGATCATCGGGGTGAGGCTTAGCAAGGCTATAGCCAGGGATTGCAAAGCTAAACGAGCCATGGCATAGGCAGATGTGCTCTATCGATCGGAATCAATCCAAAGGCTTTGAGCTCCTGTTGTCTCAACTTTATGCGCCGAGCTGTATTAAAGACCCCTATTTATAAAATAGGAGGCCATCATGGGGACCTTCAGCCACCCACGTCCTCAGAGCACCTCATGATGGTTGTGAAAAAAAAAAGCAGAGCTCGCTGAGACTCTGTCTCATAGGTCATCAGTTCGACACGCCGCGCACGGCAACTATCGCGATCATTCTTGAATCCATCCCTGATTTCTGCTGCATCACTTGACCCGATATCGATACAGCATCTGAATTGAGATCTGGTCCTATCATATCAGCGAGAGCATTGGACAGGCTAACTTTCGGCGCAAGAGGTTATAGCTGTGTGTCCGAGTGTAAATGACCCGGTACCGCGGCAACCTATAGAATCAATCTGCAGTTATCGATGAGGATAGTCATCTGAAATTGTACAGCTGCTCTCGAATTGCGAGACGCTTGGCTGACTATACTTGATCGCGCGATGTTACCCCACTTGTGACCATCAACCTTCCCAATTTGATGGACACCCCCGCGTCGGACTCAATCACCCAGCCCTGTTTAAGCACCTGATGCTGTCAGTAACGAACTATATTAGTTATCGGACCGCGAGTAAGGGCCGACGGGTCAGGCAACTGCAGTATTAATATACACCCTCCGACTCCTGCTGTTGGGGGCTTACACCATCCCATATGTGCGGTATGACCACTAGGCATCATGAGAGCCTTCAGCACGGGTCTGTCTACTGACGTCCCAATTACCAGCAAAGCGGCACTTAGCAACATACGTGGTTACGGAGCAAATCCTATCCGTTCTTAGCTCGCTCGAGAGACAAGTGTATATTGCCCGCAGTCTTGTTGCCCCTCAACGTGATAAGCTCCTAGATGCAAGTGAGCGCGACGACCACTAGCTAGGACGTGTACTCTTGGTCTCCGATAATGCGACGAGAGTTGTTCGTTGGACCCTAGCGGAGCTACTAGGCAAATTGTATGCACATAAATCATAACCCAGAGACCTTCATAAATCACCTGGATCATAATTGGCCATTCACCTCTGAAGACGGTTGCTTGTTAACTTACTACAGTAATTGGGATTTTAGCGCGGCCAAGAGTAATGGTCTGAAAAGGCGCTACGAAGCTCTAGAGTCACAAGGTTGCGAACCTTAAATCTATCAATTCAATAAAATCTCTCGATAACAGGAGCCCAGCTCCATGAGCTAACTACTGACTATACTCCGGAGACCCCTCACTTAGTTCTACATATGATATCGAGGCCGTCAATGACCAACATGTCATTACCGCCGACTGATCAGGGAGATGTCCCGTCATAGTAATAGTTGGCGCCCATCAGGACTTCCCTCCCAGTCCCTAACATTCCGAGTCCTGATATTATTAGCGGTTGATCCAAACAGCATTTCACATTTAAGCCCTTACTCTAAGGACCTTCCTTGCACAATCAGACCCGCTAGTTTCCAGCACGCTAGCTGTGGGCTAGAATGGTACGTGCAGCTGGCCTAGTGGACGAGCGGGTGAGGGTTGTGAACTCAGTGTCCGGGGGGAGGCCATCTATGGTCACTTTTCCTCGCCTTTCCTGCCCTGGATAGAGAGCCTTGAGGCCAGACCCTCCAGCAAGGTGAGGCCAGCTGGAATTCCCCCAATCGTGCGGGACAGTCCGCGGTCCACCCCAGACCCATTGCCTCGTGTTGGTGGGGAAGTGGCCGTCAGAACCGATAGGACGAGATGCGTGGTGGCCTTCGCCCAGTTTCTCTTCTAGCGCAGGCTGAGCATTTCTCCCTGACCAGCATTAGTCACGTGAGAATAATTTAAGGGGTTGGCAGACTTCTACTGCAGAGAGAATTACCATATTGAACTTGCGCCTGGGCGCCTGTGAGTCACAGCCCGATTAGAAAAGAAAGTCAAGGAGACAGATATCTGCCTCTCATTCCGTCCTCGGCAAATTGTGAATATATAAAATACTCAAAGAGAAGAAGCAACAACTCGTCTGTAACCCCCAATGAATTCGACAGCAGAGGCCAAGCTATGCTAACATGAGAACTATACACTCTTAAGTATGAACGTCAACACACTACTTACGAGGATACACCATGAGCGGGTGTTCGGTGGCAGCCACAATGCTGTCACGTAGCAGAACTTTAGATTCCTACAAGTATCGTACACGACATCCTATTCCAATCTTGATGCGGATTAGACAGTGTTTGAGGAAGTGAAAGTGTCGTCACCTTTGACATTTTGTCTGGATATTCCATGCATCTTCCCACTCCACCGCTTTTGTTTCAAATTTCCTTTTGCTATCTGACACAGTTAGGCTGATCGCGCTCTATGTATAGTGTGGGGGGCCCCGAACAGCGTTATTCCGAGGTGCCTACAGGATAACTGGTAGCTTGATGACTAAGCAAGCTCCCCCTTTTTCTGCGACACTATCTATAGAGTGATCTGCATACTCCAACATACAAGGTAGGTTGAAATCATGGTAAGCATCATGTCAGAGCATCGAAATAGAACGCGATTCAGCGGCAGTAGCACGAACGTACACACATGCTGTTAATAGACATAATATGGGGGGATCAGTCATTAACAGCAAAGTGTCTCTATCTTACATTCCACGCCTGAACGCTTACAAACTTGATTCACAACCAGATCTATATTCTCTCAAAATCAGTGATGCCCGCGCACATACGACTGTATCCTGATCGATAAAGATATCAAGAATAGGTTGAATATCTGTTAAATCCCATACTAGACTACTAGCTGCTCAGCCGGTAGGGATACAGAGCACACAGCTATATATACAGAAAGTAGGGCGTCTAGGTACCCGTATCCTAACGCCAATTCCAATAAAAGAGCGTTATGACGGCGCATGAACTTTCTTGATGATGACTTTATACGTAAGTCGTCTTAAAGCGCTGTTTCAATTTCCTTCTGCACCTTATGCCGCTATCCGGGAGAACCTTAGCTTCCTCCAGCGGAATGCACATGTATTGTTACCCCAAACAACTCTACCCCCGTACCAGCTGCTAATAGTCTAACTGGACTACGCAAGTCCGGCAGGCTGTGTTAACCCCAGTAAGTTGAGGTGTCTCGTGTCCAAGAACGTAACGGAACCTAGGCCTTAGAGCCAGTTCAGCAGCTAGGACACACGCAGCCCCCAACTGCGAAGCAATTCTGTCGGCGCAGCAGAGCTCGCGGGATCAGGGCAGGTATATCCGGCACACTCTGGAATTCTCCAGCACTATCCCTTTTGACTTGGGTGAAAGTCTGACCGGAGCAAGTCTGACTCGCCTGATCATACAACGGAGCAGTATTGACAGGGAACATCGAGCCCGGGTCAGAGGTGATGCCATGATATACGGTCCTACACGAACCTCGTCAGCTAAAGGACACTCTTCTACGAGCTGAGAATATCTCGACGTACTGCTGCCCATCTGGTGTTAGCGTATTCTCGCACTCGCACACATTGTCCGCCTCGTCGGAGCACACGGACTCGACCCAAACGTCGAGATGGTTCCGCTCGCAGACAGAGCAGGAATCGTCAAGGATCCCGTACTTTTGCAAATACGGTAGGTAGACGATGCCGCACTCCTCGTAACTACCGCCGGCCGTGAAGGCCATGCTAAGGGGGTTGCCCCAGCTGCCGTCGCCTCCCGGCACGAAGTTCCTGAATGAACCGCCGGGGTTCCGGCAGTTGTACGCAACCTGGCAGCCTTGCGGCGAGCAGTAGCATCCTGTGGTATCGCAGTTGTCGGGGTAGCCAAAGAACGTGATGGTCGCGGGCTCGCTGGGAAAGACCTGCCAGGTCTGTAATTCATGCGCAACGGGGGAGGGCGTTGCTGCCACCAAGGCAGCAAGTCCGGGAATAAAGGTGGATATTCTCATTCTCTTTGCTACTCGTCCGCCTATAAAACAATGATGACGGGACATTCACATTTTTGTGGAAGATCAATAGCAGGTAAGCAGACTTATATTCGATCCTGTGGAAGTCTTTTAGGTTTTGCTGTTATTGAGGGGCTTTCTTTTTTGGAAAGGCGGTGTCTTATTTGCCACCAATGGGTCTTCCTAGTTAACTTCCTAGTTAACTTCCTAGTTAAGTTCCTAGTTAAGCAGTGTTATCCACCTTCCCATACAGAAAGTGCATTGTCAGCAACGTACAGATTCGCGTGGACATCACCCGACGAGTGGGAGTCATCAATGTCCCATAAAGTAAAGATCAATATTTTATGCCGTTCTTTCATCCCGAGTCCTTTCACCGCCAAGGGCTGCCAGACGACATGTTTTAATATTCTGATGACCTGGGGAACATAATTCGATGATACTGGAAAATCGAATCATCGCCTTGAAGGCCCGCGCCCTTTATGGGGTCGAATAGTCATCATAGCCGATAACCCTAACCTCGGGGTTTGGAGACGGTGTGCAAGTATAAGTAGCGGTATTGATGAATGTAAGGCGGTGCTGGCTTGCTACGGTGGCCATATCAAACTCACCACTGGGCGAAATGATAAGACACATTGTTCTATATAACATTATGCTGCTGTACCAATAGAATCCCGACATATAAAATGTTTGCATCTTGTAGGCTCGGTTAACTCGCTGGTCAAGCGATGTAAAATCATCGTACCCTGGTGTCATCAATGGCGTCAGCCACCTGGCACTCAACGACACGCCAGTGCTATTTGGGAAGGTGCTGGATCCACGGTTATCACTGATTCCATAGACCACTTCCAAGATTGAATTTATAACCCTGTCATAAATGTCTATTCACGAGATCCTTCCGAGGCAAGAAACTATCAACCGGATGCATCTGTTGGAATAGGGGTAAAATAGGGGTAAAGTGACCCGCATCTGTGTAACTTTATATATACTTCTGCAGTTCCCAAGCCTTGAAGGACGACCACTTAGTATGGAGTCCAATGGGCATCCAGCCTATCTCTGACATACGATTTTGACTCTCCTGTCGTGGGAGTGAGGTCGAGATTTGCGCGGCTATCTATTGTCGCGAGCCCGTTGACGTATGGTCGCTTATGACTCAGTTGGATAAACTTAGAACTCATGACTAAGCTGTGCATTAGCGGGCCGATGCAATTATCAGAATATACCCAATGAACCTGTTCGCGGGCAGGAGAGCAGAGGCACAGGCCCGGCCAGCATCGTAGATGTGACCATTCACCTCAATAGGGCCAAGGATGATGGTCCCTGCGAAGAGGTACTATTTCGATTGCGAAACGCTATGGAGTTTGAGTTTCACAGATCGGCTGATGCCCTGTTCCTTGCATGTTACAATCCATGTTCCTTCGTTGGCTACCCAAAAACTCGTCGACTACCCTCGCCGATTGGCCCGGTTAGCCGGCTCTGGATGCAGTTACATGCATGAGGCCGGGGGTGCAGGGGGCGTCAGGGCGAAATCAAAAACTGGGCCAATCATGGCTAATGCAGCGCCCTTTAACCATGCCGTTGAGCTCATAGTACAGTAAGTCATTTATTTGATTGGATATTGTCGTCTCTTCTTAGAGGCTCATATGTCCTGCGTCGCATATGCTTATATCGACTGCTGTATCTCATGCAGCCAGCGAAAATGCCACCGATGATGACAGATTAGTTGCGTCCATGAACCGAGCCGGACACATCCCCTTTAAGCACCCCGTTAGTTCGAGCAACAGGACGTCCCTAAGATACGGGCTTCATATAATAGATAATTACGGTTATGTCGCTATGTATGTTTGTCGTCCGGCATTCAACGCCCTGTCTCTGTTAGAATCGCTTGTCTTCAACGCATCAGGAGATCAGGCTAAATCATTATGACAAGCGCCGTCCGGAACAATACTGTTCCCAGGCCACGTATCTCATGAGGGCCGGCTTACAGTCGCGAATCCTACTCCCCTCCGATTCCGGGTATAACGCCTGCGAGAAATCCTACTTCTCCAACACTGCCAAGTTGAAGTTAGCTTGTATCATCCGTCCGACATTTAATTCCCAGGTATCCACAGCTCTTAGAGCCCTGGTGGCTACGAATGAGAAGTTCGCCATCCGTAGCGGCGTCTATACCCTTCTGATAGGTTTGAACAACATCCACGGCGGGGTGACTATCGACCTAAGCCTGCTGAACAGCGTGCGATTCGATAGCGCCTCCGAGACCGTGAGCTTCGGCCCCGGCGTCCGGTGGAAGCACGTATACACGGAAGTCCAGAGCACGGTCGCGTCGTCGCCGGCGGTAGAGAGGGCGAGACCGGCGTCGCCGGTCTGCTGCTCAGGGAGGGCAATACGTGGATGACGGCGCGCAACGGCTTCGCCTGCGATAACGTCGTCGCGTTCGAAGGCGTACTGGCGGACGGCCTCATCGTGACGGCGAACCGGAACACCCATGCGGACCTGTTCCGAGCTCTGAAGGGTGGGTCCAATAACTTCAGGATCGTGGTCGGCTTCACCATGAGCACCATCCGTGTGAGTGTGTCTGGGGCGGTCCCACGGCGAGCCGGAAGGTGTGTATACCCGATGCTATCAGGATAACGGCATCTTTCACCGAGCGAGTGGTGGAGAGTCCTGACAGCAGTACTATTACTGTCATCAGTCACATACCATTGGTGAAAGACGACGTCGTCGGGGCGGCCTTGGCAGAGACCCGAGGGTAGAAAACGCTGTGGCATTTGCGGAATGGTCCAGTTTGCCTAAGATCATAGATACAACCGGAATCAGGTCTAGGTTGGGGATGGGCTCGACACAGCTGTGCCTAATGATAATTAGTAAGTAGGACCTAAGGATACACAACCTTAATCAATGGTAAATGCCTGACTAGACCGAAAAGCGACACGTGGTTTACTCTCACGGTTAAAACGACGAGCGTATCATGTCCAAAGCGGCAGAGGTACGCGACAGGCCCATCGATGAGTTGAAGGTCTAGGTCCCTGACGGTAGCTTCACGATGCAATGCATCTTCCAGCCGCCGCCGCTGGTCTTCGCCCAACACTGCATCGCAGCTGGCGGAAATGCCCTGGGCCTCGAGCACAACACCTCCGACGGCATTCTTCTGCAGAGGAACACGATGCTAAAGACTCTGGATCAGAAAGAGCTCACGTACCCGAGGGTGAAAGCCTGCATTCGGGCGGTCGATGAGTACACGGCGACCATTGATGGCGGCCTTCTGGAGTGGCTGTACCTGAACTACGCGGATGAGTACCAGGATGTACTGCGGAGCTACAGCGCCGAGAACGTCGAGTTTATGAGGGCAGTCTCGAGGAAGTGTGACCCTCAATAGGTGTTCCAGTACTTTCTGTCCCGGCGGGCTCAAACTTGTAGATGTGATGCTGTAACCGGGCGGCGTCATGCTTGGATAATGCAAATGCACTGGGGAGGTTGTGTCGTTGACCAGGACTCCTGCGTCTCATCGCATTGAAGTATTCGCGTCAGTTAAACTGTAACATATCCGTGAGGACTGACCCAAATGATATTTCCGGCGATGTTGTCTGGCATGCGAGCATCCCTAGAACTTTCAGGGGTGACGGGGCAACCCCAACAAGGGTTGGCGTATTTGGTACAATTGTCTACCTCAAATCAGGCAGTAACGTTTACTTCGTTTGATTTCGTGGACAGGCTGACGAGGTGCTGTTCCGTACGTTATCGACTCGTACGTTGCGTCGATCATACTCATCAATCTCGCTACTCCGCAGGCGATTCGGTTGACATTTCGACACCTGCATTTCGCCGATCGATGTAAGTATGCGTATGCCCACTTACGAGAACAGAAGATACAGGAAGCCGAAGAGACCAAGCTTTAGAGACCGCCGATCTCTTTCAAACGCCGAATGTGCGTATCTGCAAAAGAACAAGTAGGGCCAAAGATGCTTCTTGCTAAGTTTCCACAGTTCATTTCCCTGTCACCTGAGATCCGTCATCAAACCTATCTACTAGCGACACAGCCACGCATCGTCTGATTGCAGGAACACGTCCCCGGTGGTTACAGTGAAGATATCTTGGGATCGCAGATTAGGGAGATTGGACAACCGGCCGACGGCCTCCACAAAAGTTTCTCATATCTGGGGGAGAGGGACCGTCGAGGCGAGTCGCCGGTTTTGTTCAATATTCCGAAAGTCACGGCTTAGCACGTGCGCAAGCCATCGACGGCTCAGGTTCTCCGCAAGAGGTGGAGTGTTTTGGAAACCTGGCTTCTATCGAAGATAAGACGCAGGAAAAGAGCGCTCACGACTACAGCTATCAGTCCTCCTACGAGGAGTTGATAGAGACCCCGCCTCCGCTTTCAGGTCAGTGGTTAGAGGATTGGACGTACTTAATTGTCGGAAGATCATCGGACAAAATTCTCTCACTATGCCAGATTGAGGCGGATGTAGGCAACGACATTTCTAGGTCTCGGTCCACAGTATGTCAGTAGGGCCACCTCCTGGTCCCCGTTGTGCAAACTCTTCGAGGTGGGCTACGGTAATACTCGCATTGTCAGAAGGGAACTTTGTTCGGTATGCTGCTCGACAATCACATAGGCATTGATGATTTACATGCAGCAATCTGACATGCATTTCTCATATACCTGGTTGCAACTCCGAGGTTATTCGTAACCCGGGGTGGAGGGGTAGCAGATGACCTTGAGGGGCTAGATGGTTTGACCGTTGAGGGGAACTTGCAGCCCAGATGCCAAGTAATGACGCAAATTATCCGAAACCAGGGGATCTGGTGGCATGTTTTAGGCTGCCAGATTGCCTTTTATCTGTACTAATCTCTATTTCAGGAACCAAAGAAGGGACAAGAGGACCCACAAAAGCCACCAGACAACTTACGTCTCGAATACGATTCAAAAATACGAGGCCGGAGATCCCCAGTTTTTATCGAATCTTATCCAACCACCTTCTCCACTTACGAGAGGGCCGAGACCTCCCGACTGTGCACAGCCTTCCTGACGCGCGGCTGTACGTAGTCTAGTTGCCATCCTCTTTCTTTCGTTACACACCTACCATATCGCAAGTAATTGGTGATCGAGAGGTTGCGTAATAAGGAAGGTACTCAGGTCCTTGTAAATAGGTGGAATTATTTGAGGGGAACTTTCTTTTCTTTCTCTCGTTTGTTCATTTTTTTTCCGTGATCCATTTGCTCAATACACATTCACTCAATTCAATCCAGCTCTTTTGCCGATTGTTCTTGATTGCTCCTTTCTTGCTTGCTCTGCTAGCTTGTTTGCCTCGATTCATTATCTCCATCTTGTTCGGCTTTCGTACGAGCCGAACAACGCATTCGCCTTATATAATCACTCGGTCATTTCCTTGGGTACTTAATCTCACCTGGGTCGGTCGACGAGAGAAAACCGAATCGGATCATTTTCTTTTAGTGCTCAAACTCACCTTCGCCGATCAATAAGAGGCCGAATCGACAATCCATCTACATAAATCTAGTCAAATCAAACAAAGATCCATCCGTCGTTGTCAATCTAAAACACCCCAGCATCGGTACGAATCATGCAGTTCAGAACCGTCGCCCTATCCTTCTTCGCCGCCGCCACGGCCACGGCCCAGAACACCACGTCCGACTCTCTGCCGGACCTCATCGCCCAGCTGCCCACCTGCGCCATCGGCTGTCTCGACTCAGCCGCCGACTCTGCCGAGTGCGAGCCTACAAACTTCCAGTGCATCTGCGGCGCCAACAGGCAGAGCTTCATTACGTCCATCGGCACCTGTGTTCTCCTCACGGGTCAGTGCTCCCAGGACGAGATCTCCAGTAAGTCATTCCCACCTACCTTGGGCATTGCCGCCTTCCCCCCGATGATGTACGGCTTTTTGTGACATCCGTTGGCTGACATAGACATCACCTCCCTGCAGGAGCTAGCAACCTCGCCCCCCAGATCTGCAACAACGTCGCGAACAGCCCGGAGCCGAGCGCCGTCGCCTCGGCCTCCGACCTCGTGTCGGACGCCCTCGCCTCCGAGACTGCTACTCCTTCGGACGAACCGGATGCCGCCGTCAGACCCGGCGTCGGCCTTGGGATGATCGGTATCGGGATGCTTGCGGCTTTTGTGTTGTAGATGCAGGAGAACTCCGGGTTCCGCGCCATCGTCACATATGTGGACCGCGGTTTTACGATGATCACGACATGGATTTTTTTTTTTTGGGCTTGTTTATTCCGGCGATATAGAGCATGAAACCGGCACCGGGACATAGGGTATGCATACTTCACATTGAGGATACAAGGGGCACTCTAGGGGTTTTATATTGGGATGGCAGAGGATATAGTCCCACCTGCCGTCAAATAGGCATTTTAATTGCGAATTCTGGCGTGCAGCCGTAGACCATTCCCTAATACCACATTCTGTTCACGGTTCAATTCTTGACCGAACCCCTCCACAGATGGTGAGATCCCATGGTCACAGCTTGTCTTTTAACCAGTGATTCACCAATAAGTCACATCACATCAGATATTGGCCCACATGCCAACCGGCGCCGTGAACCTTTTCCCCTCTCCATATCCCTTGCAGATATGCGGAAACTATTACCGAGGCCGCATGTCTCTTCGAAGTCTATCTGTAGCGTGCAAAACGTCAGGTGGATGCAGGTATGTACAAGGGACTCCCCAGTAGTCTCGTTAGGTCTTCCCACTTTCTAACCTAGTACAACATTATTGTGGCTCCCATTCCCAGCTGTCACGTCCATGTGGGTGGGGTTTTCTCATAACGACTTCTTCAAAGCAGGTGTCCAGGAATGTCTTGCGCCTGTCGAGCTCAGCTCATTCCTTGCATTCTTGAGTTCCACTATTTGTTGGCCTTCTTCGGCCGAGCTTCGCGTCACTTTGGAAGTCGGGCTCTGGCCCCGACCATGAATGACCCCGACGTGGCATGTACCTACCATGGCCGGCCCCGTCAGCCCTGTGCGGCATCGGTGAACTCCTCAATGCGGGTTCGGCCGAAGGCTTCGGAAGTGAGACAGACAGCATGCTGTGCGCCAACTTTGTGTTGCTGGTTGGTGTCTGTCTGCGAAGACGTAGTGGCAAGCCCATAATAGCGAGAGAGCACGGAGATCACATATCGTACGGACCATGGTCATGTTTTGTTACGTGATACAGAATCGGTGGGCGCCAGTCTCTGGGCTAATTGCCAGGAGATAATATGCGGGACCCCCTGGGGTCCCAGGGTCCAACCGGTAGGGGCTTATAATTATGTATACATATATATACATATATATATAGGGGGCTGTGCCACCGAACGATTGGAAAGAGGCAGGCATTAATTGTCGTCTCTTCACTACCTATACTGCGAACTCCCTTCTGAGCTACTTCTTCTGCCTTTCACTCTGTACTTCACCATTTCTCCTGACGCCAGTGTCTGGGCCAGTCTCGTCTAGGGGTCGCCAGATCTGCAACCAGGATGGATTGCTGACCTCTACTGACGAGGTCCTCCGGGCATACTCTCGACTCGCTAACTCTAGCTAGCAGAAGAACGGTAAAAGACGGCCAAGATCTTCCGATATTGATTTTAGCAGCGTAGTGGTTACTACTCTCATTGCTGGTCTACGAAGTTCAGCCTATGTTGGTGGGGTGCTGGACAGTCAATTGATTTTAAGAGGTACACGTACCCTCGACTGGGAGGTGGCTGTGAAGACAAGTGGTTGCTGGAAGTACTTGATTCCGAATAGCAAGGAGGACACAATGCTTGGTATCCAAGGAGTAGTAGTGGTTATTGGGGTAGTGTTGGCCACATGGGTGGCCCCGAGAAAAAAAAGGGGGGGACCTGGATTGCACCCTTACCATAACCTAGGAACTCTCGGAAAGCAGCGTAATTATTGGGAATATGGTTGAACGATAAATTATTGAGGATCCATCTCAGGTGATAGCTCACTGCTCTCGGCCAACATGCCCCGACGCTGTGGTTGATCTCAAGACGATTCAAGCTCCTATACTCTACCAGCCTTCCGTAGATCCAGGCACTGAAGCCATATAAGGCTTCAAGGTTCGGCAGCACTCGACTCCTCTTTCAGTACCAGTGTCACGAGGTTTTGTTTCTGGTCTTGTACAAATAGAAAGGCCTAGTCATCAGGCACAACGCGTTATAAGGAGTAGCTTTCCCGGCAGATAGGTTCTTTTATTATTTGATCAATATGTTCTGGCCGGGCGAACGTGTCTCCGTAGGCGTGGAATACGGACTGACTGAAATCCTTATATATTTTCGACAAGGTTATCTCCGCGTCGGCTTATTAAAAAGTCCTCTAGCAGCTGGTTCCGATGACGTTTTTCGATCCATTCGCCAGTTCTTGCTCTCCATAGCCTTTTTAAAAGTCTTGCTTTCAATCTGAGCCTTGTCGTTCGTCCACTTCCACAACTCCGGGTTACGTCCGAGGCGTCCGTTTTTCATCCAACGTTCGCTCCTTGGAACTAGCTCTGCTGGCGCTTCAATGTCCTTATCCTTCACTACGTACAAGTGTCCATGGATGGAGATCCAGTTCCGGAGAAGACCCAGATATACTGTTATATGGTCCTGGTCAGAGCTTTGCTCGTAACCTGTCTTGCGCCCTGTTATGGTGCAACGTGTTGTATTGCCATCATGTATTGTAGACCTGCTGCGGGTCAGTTGACCATGTTCTGCTATTGCTTGTCCAGAAATTGACGTAGCTAACCTAATCCACAAGAAACAGAAACCAAGATCCCGGCACTGCTCTCTGGCAAAATCTTCGTATGTTTCCAAACCCCGTGCACTAAGCCGTGGTCTAAATGTCCACAGGATCTGTATTGGAAGAATTATAAGCAAGTAGATTCGGAAGTGGTTTCGTTCTAATGAAATAGGGAACTTACGCAGGGGTCCTCCAATGTCCCTTTTCCACTTTCCCTGAAAATCACGATTGCCTTTCCGTCCGGAGTCGGCAAAGGACCGCCAGTCCCTTCGCTATCTCCTTTATTCCATTCGTCTTGAATATAGCCTCCCATTTCTATTAGTCTATACACTCATATAGCGCCTAGTATCAGTTACGGACATCCTTTCTCCTTGCAGGCTATACGTCTCTACATATACCATTATATCAATAAAGCACTGGTATATCTTTGTCTACAATCTCTCTTTGACTACCAACTACTAAAGAGTCTAAGCTCACCGGATTCGTCCGGGACTTCCCATGTCAAAACCAGAGAACATCTTTGTTGACAAGAGATCGTGCTTAGAGAGGTGAAAAGGCTTGGCGCTATTAGGGGAGTGGGAAGAAGACCCCTGTAGTTACTGTAAGAAGTGACCGGTATTAATAGCCTCAACTGAATCTGAGGTCTTGGTGGAACAGAAGGATATTTTAACTCAACGAAACTAGGTAGCTGTCTTGGTAGATGTAGACAAACGTACTAATTTAGGGAGGATACCCTCTTGCGAGTAGGCTAGATACAGCTCGCATTCTTTGCCTTATATGGAGACATCAAAAAATAGTAATCCTACATCCTTCTACCCGACCTCTATACGCCTCCCTGTGAATTAGAAAACTCTCATAGACCTTATATAGTAGCCCAAGCAGTAGGACAAAAGACCCAAGCGTCCTTAGCAAGTCCAAGTAGCAGGCTCGGCTGTCTTTCCTGGGATCTTTTGTCACTCTCTTTCTGTTGAACCATCCGTGCCCTAAGGCTTCTGAGGCTGCCAATCGTACTTCTGGTTGGTACCTCAACATGGGTCGGAGGAGATCAGCGAACAGAACGACCTCGCTCTTCGGCAAACGTTCCATGACCCATTCTCCAGAACACGGCTGATCGGAATCCAAACCCTCTCCCGGGGGTTGGGGCCGTTTAACCAGGTACTCGGCGCCTAATGTGATCTCGAGATGATCGGTGAAGTCGGTCCCTTCGGCATTTCGCTTATCCATTTGGTTGAGCTTTTCAAAGTTTTCTGTGATTCTGGTGGAATCATCGGGGTGCAATTGTAAGGGTTCGCCCCTTGACTGTTCCAGCATTTTCCTAGCAGTTTCTCGGTATTCATTTGGAAGGGACCCGGCAAAACGCTCCATCTGCCAGATTATGGAAGAGGTGGTCGTAATGAAAGACATTCCCAACCGGAACTCGATCAAGGTATGAGCCAGGGACCAGATATCACTCTCGATGGTTGGTGTCCCATCAAACATGACCTCAGGCGCCGCGTATACCCTTGGGATCCCCAGATACGAAGGAGGGTCGCCGATTCCGTAAGCTTCTCCAAAGTCGACAATAGCTATGTCATCAATGATAAGGTGTTGCAGCCTCCCCCAGCGCACAGAAGTAACAACGTACTCAGGAGCGTGGGGACTACTTTCCCCATGTATGGTAAGTACATACTCCATCTCAGGCGCGTCAAGGAGATGTCTCATCTCGTCAACGTCGATCTTGTCGAGGGCTTTTTGATCCAGTCGGGTGAGAATGTTTGCGGGGCGAAAGTCACCGTGGGCGACTCCCATTTGATGGAGAAAGCTCAACCCTTCGGTAAACTGATAGGACATCTTGTCGACTCGGGCGTAATCTGCCCCGAGTTCGTCTTTCCACCACGTTACTCTGGGTCCCAGAACTGGCATAACGGAACAAAGGTGTCTGCCGTTGGGCCCATCTATCCAGAAGGTCTCCGACGGGAGGACCAGATGCATTGCATCGAGCTGGTCTGTGGTCATGCCTCTGTTTCGCATCATTTGAAGGACTTTGAGTTCAGCACAATCTCTTGAAGAATGGCTTGCGGCGTTTATCTTGACTGCCCTCCACCTTTCGAGTCTGTATTCGTAGCAAAGCCATACCATTGCGATGCCGCCAAAGCCAAGCTTGTATATGACCTGAAATCTGTCGTCGAGTACGTCGAAGAGGTTTATTGGATGGAAACCTCCCGGTTCGTAGTTTTCCAGGCTTTCAATTTCGCCCTCGATATCAACTGGTTCATATTTTCTCGGTGGACGCCCAGGTACCTCGGCCATCTTACTAATGCTGGTGGAGCGCTGGCGTTTACAAGAGAATGTTGATGGTTGATAGGGGTGTTGATGGCTAGAATGGCAGACAGCGACACCACCTGGGTGCAGTCGAGATTGCTGTCGAGTCGCTGAATACTGGGTTCCGAAGCTTTTATTAAGTGAGAAGAGCGAACATACCAAAAGGGTGTTGTTCAGTAACTGGTTGTTGTTCCGGAGTCTTTGTCGTTGAATTAAACGTGAATCACACTAGGAGCTGCAACCACTAGGAGAACAAAGGATATAAGACAAAGCCCGCTTAAGTCTTATTTAGGTCTGAGTCGAAAGATAAGGCTCGCCATCCCAGCTTGTTGGCTTAACTAAAGGGTTATTGTCACTACCCCATAAATCCCATGCGTCTTGACGCTCAGCATATGTATACAATGTGTGCTTGGCAAAATTCGTGACCCGTGGATGTTATGTTTTGAGCCTGCTACGCCCAAGGATGGAACAATTTCAAACCGGCTAAACAAAAACAGCTGCGAGGCGGGTAAGATAGGGCAATGAGGAGACACTCTCAATTGACGAAAAGTAACTATGTAGTGGTTAGATTAAGCATCCACTTCTAATCCCTAGAATAGTCTTTGCTAAGCTATACTTGACAAATGGAACTATCAAGTGATACCTGCCGTCTTCCACTTATACTTCATCCTGCGCCTCCTGAAGCGTAGACATCCTGTCAATCGACCTCGAGTTCTTATGGTTCGGCTGCAACAAAGGGTCCGTGACCCCAGGCTCAGACTTCTCTGGCCGCATCTCCCGGGCCCTGACGGCAACGAAGATAACCAGGGCAAGTCCCACAACCAGGCCCAATCCAGCCAGAATTAAGTTAACCGGGACTGGGCTGTCATCGAATGCGTCATGCACGAGTGCCTGGAGACCTGGCTGGGTAAAGGTGCAGAGACCCGAAACTGCAATAAGGGCTCCGTAGATTCTCCCAAACGTCGCGAAGCCGAAGACCTTGGCCGCATAATCCCTAGTGGGATTCCACAGTTAGTTCTTCACACAGGAGTGATTCAACGAAGGAAAGTACTTACGACATCGCCGAGTAGTATAATGGCCGGTATAGGACGAACAGAATGACGTTACAGTAAGCCGCCCATAATGTGGGGATTACCCCAAATACGCCGAATGCCGTGCTTACCGAGACCAGAATGGACAGCACGGTGACAGTGCTTAGATGGTCGAGAAGGAGGCCGATAAAGGGGACAGTCGCGACGCCTCCGACGGGGAGAGCCACGTCGAAGAACGCATTGACCCGATCGGCCTTTGAAGGCGAATCGAGCATAGCCCTGTATTGGGACCAGATGGTCGAGATGAAGAAGTTCATCCGCGACATCGTTATGATGGTGAGGAGGGCGATCAGAATGAACCAGGAAGAGCGCATCTGCTGCCACGCCGATTGGCCGTGCATCGCACCCCAGACACCGCTGATTGCGCGTTTCTCCTCCTCCTTGTCGCGGTATTCCCGTAGCTCCTTCGTGGTGCCCAGCAGGTCCGTAATATCGGTAAGTGTCTGTCGGCGTTCTTCCTGTCTTTCCCTCCTGACCCTCGTAAGCTCCCCGTCCTCGAGCTCGTCGTCGGAGTCGTGGATATCTTGGGTAGAATCCCTCGCTTGGTCCATCCTCTCGCCCAGCTCTGCCCTCGTCTCGTAGCTGCGAGCGGGCATGAATGTGACCTGGCACGCGAGGAAGAGAATCGGTACCGCCAGATACGCCAGGAAGAATTGCCTCAGGCCAAATCTGCCCCTGGTGCCTTCATACAGTAGCCTGAAGGCGAGGAACACAGCCGCCGACGCATCAAAGGCGCCGGTGACGAGGGCCAATATGAGACCTTGGTACTTCGGGAATGCATTTGATAAGTGAAAGGATGGTACGAAGACGAACGTGCCACCAAAAGCAAGAAGAAAATACCCGGTGATGTATGCGTCGAAAGGCAACTGCGATGCATAAGCCATGAACACAGCCCCAATGGAAAGCAAGAAGGACCCTATAATACCCGAAACGCGAGGTCCGTAGCGATCAAGCAAGGCGCCGATGGGCAAAGCGGTTACGTTCGCGGTTATGGAGGCCACAATGAACATGAGATTCAGTCTAGAACATCTTAGCAACGAAGCCCAGCAGGTGGCTCATTGCGAGGGGGAGTTACTCACTTCTGATCTTGTAGGTAGCAGATACGAACATCTTCACGCAACTCGTCGTTGGTACATAGGTCCCGATACACCTTCTCATCCACGAGTATGGTCTTGAGAGCAGCATAGCCAAAAGTTATCCCACTTGCTAGAATGCAGGAGATGACACCAACTACAACCTGGGCTGTTTCAAGGGTCAGCTCAACCCGTTCAACGCAGGGCACGTTAATCGACAAGCATGGCGGGCATAAAGGGGTTCGGGCATCATCTAAACTTACCTATTCGTTTATACTGCGAGACCTGGTCGGCCCCGATCGGGTCCAGCTTCTCGGCATGGTGCAGGTCGCCAGCGCCATGAGGAGGCGTTGGGTCGTAGCTTATGCTATGACTACGGCGGCGGCCAAGCTGCAGACTCGCAGTCTCGGGCTCGTTATCGATGCCTTCTTGGGATGTGAGGTGATGGACCAAGGACATGCTAATTGACGAGAAAAGAGACGCCCTCAGAGCATATGTTCGTCTTGTCTAGGGAGCTTCGCACTGGAATATTCTGACACCAAGCCTTGAAACCCGATATCGCAAGGGCGAGGTTTGCTCCCAGTAATGGAATGGATGTTACTCTGTAACAATGACGTCGAGGCTGCTAACTACACCCAATAAGGTTAGGGATCAAGGACCTTGACCTTGTTGCTCCAATTCACCACTGAAAAGCTTAAGAGGTCTGTACGAAACCAGCCGACCATGGCATTGGCATCTTAGGGAAAGTTTTTACGGCTAGATATTGGCTTCTTATTCATTCGGTGGTTGTGAATTGTAATTCGACTTTTCATGAGGTCTTGTTTCGTTATCGTGAAGTGCCTGTTTCCATCATCTTCTAAGTGTAGTTTTGGCGGGGTAAGTGTAACCCTTGTCGGATCCAGTTAAGGACGTTCTGGAATCGACTCGGAGTACTCAGTGACAGTGCGGATCAGCCCAGTATCTTTAAGGTTTCGGCTATACATACAGCAGTCTGGGTCAATCAAAATCTGTACTGATTCATAATTAGCTCTATATGCAGGTACTAACAAATCTGGATTACGCAATGGGCGCCGAACTTTAATTCAAAGTCGTCCGTATACAGAGGGCTTAAGGTCCCATTTCTTCAGGAGCATGTCACCAGCATGAGAACTCCAGAAACGGAGTCGGCGGCGCGGCTTCGGGAATCATCCCCGCGATAAGTATGCAAAAGACAAGCTTCCGTCACGAGTGCGTTCGTGGATGCTGCTGGTCTGTGCATCCCTTAATCTTCAAGAAAAGTCTCTGGCCGATGAGTGCGGTATGGACAATGACATTGAGTATGCGTCGGAATAGCGATAGAATTTGCCTGCACCTACATCACTAATCTCTTGTCATTCAAGGGAATCGATTCCCATCCACCATTCATCTACCATTTCGACCTTCCAGGCATGCAGCTAACCCAAGCTCCAGAATCCGACGAAAAGCACGTTGCAAAGTCCCCCCTTGATATTAACCGGCTATCAATATAATTATGGATGCGTCTCGGCGATGACACCGTAGAGAAGGACGAGGTTACAATTGGCAATCAGTGTCCATGAACGCCGGATGTGAAGGGATCTATAGCCGAGACGGAAAGCTTAACCCATGCCAACTAGGAGGAAACGCTATCCATTGGTAGACAAGAGCAACGAAGAGAAGGAGGCTATGACGAGAACGCCACAGTCCCTCGGCCTCTGCAGCTCAGATGTCAACCACCATCAGAGCAATGGCCGACTCTTTATCTAGTAAAGTCATCACCTTGAGTGAGAGCGCCTGGTCGGGCCTGTGTTATGGTTGCCGGTGACGAAATAGCTTTGAGGGGATTAGGACGACGTGATCTCAGCGATTCATGCTTATGGGAATTTCTAAGTGGAGGGGGTACAGGAAAGGGGTTACGACTGGATAGGTTGGCTGCAGCTGGCCTTCACGAAGCAGTTATGGGAACTAGAGGCGTGGCCGCTGAAATCGGGCAGAGATGTGGCAATGGCGCCGTTGCCCTGAAATATTTAAAGAACCATCGCGAGGTCTATATACCCGTTGCAGGCGGCCCAGTACAACAGCGTCCCGCCATTAACGTCTTGAACCTCCTTGCCGGCGCCCAGGCCGACGATCAGGCTCGCGACGTGTGCGTGCCCGGCGGCCTGCCAGAGCGCCCCTTGGCCTCCTTATCGGCGCCCAGCTTAATGAGCTGCGTGACTACTTCTGCCCTTCCTATCACTGCTAGATGTAACGGGGTCCTGCCGATATGGTCTAGCAGCTTTTTATTCGCGTCTTGCCATAGATAGTTGACGACACCCTTATGTCCCTTGTATGTAGCCCAGAGTAGCGGTGTGTTTCCTGACGTGTCCAGAACGTCAAGAACCGCTCCTGCTTCAATCAGCGAGCGGATCACATCGAGGTGGCCGTTCATTGCCGCACAGTGCAGTGGTACCATTCTATCTCTACCATGCGCAGCGAGTTCTGCGCCTGCTCGGAGGAGAACCTGTACGAATGGAGTCTTGCCGCGCCGGCAGGCTAATGTAACGCTGTCCATTCGAGAAGGTCTCGGGGATTGACGGGGGCTATGGAGGATCTTCGTCACGCAGTTGGATACCGAGCACATCTACCCCGATATCTACCCGCCTGTACGATAGACGCCCCGTGACCTCAGCATAACGGCGACTAATACCCGTACCTGGCCTTCGTTATCCGGATGGAACAATCAGGGCTTCCAGCATCCAGGCCAGGGATTGAGGACACCGCCAACACCGTACGCCCCCGCAGAGGCCCAGATGCGAAACCAGTCTACAAGATGTGGTACACCCGGTTCCGTGAGGATCATCCTGAACTCCAGAAGACCGTCCTTAAGGCCGCCGAGATGTCCCGTGAGTCTTGGGAGACCGGCAGCATCACCGACCTAAAGCAATGGTTTAAGCAACTTACTAGGCCGTCAGAAACTGTAAGATCAACGCCTCTGAGCGCTGGAAGACAGACCAAGCCGGCATTGTGGTCGGTTGCCTGCGAAAGCGCGTACAACGCCTCACCATACGTACAAGGCGGCAGACTCGTGCCCAGGTTCTCGACCCTTCCAACCGCAGAACCTGTCCCATTATCGCTATAGGTAGCGCTTCGGATGACACGATCCGCCCGGTGTCATCTTCACGGCCCTTCCAACGCTAGATTGGGCGCTTATCGATGCCTATCCAGAGATACGCTTTGCAAAGCCAGAGATAGCGCTCTTTAGCGCCGAGATCACCTTCGAATGAGTACAACACTTCAACCGTCACTCATTGGGGGAACCTGCTACAGTCAAAGCCGTGGACTGAAGTTTAAGGAGTGGTTTGGCTGCGATGAGTGTTTCCGAGATCCTGCACGCAAGCATATTAAATACGATATGCCGCCGATCTCTCATGGTCAAGATAACAGCATTTAGGACTTTTTATACTATATGGCTTTACCCGTCATTGTGCCTTTGCATTCAGAGAGTATTGTATAAGTTCAACATCATCGTCGCTCCCTACCTCATTAAGAAGTATATAAAGGCGAAGAAGGCGATAGATCCTACTTATTCCTTCCCTCTCAATAATTGTTTAAGGTCTGAGTGGCAAGGCGACCCGTATATTGATAACGGTCTGAAACCTGGCCTTTTCCCCTTCTCTCCCGGGAAAAGCCACCCATATTATAGATCCCTCACGGGACTTTATCATAATCTCCGGTGTCACCTGACATTACCTCTGCCCTGCGAATTTCACTGCTAACGCGCCTCTGATGCTACGAAATACATCACAGAGAAATATACCGATCTCCTTAGGTTTCAAATGTGCTCTAGCTTACACCAAGTCCGCAAGGTACTCTCAGAAACTGTTCTCCTTCAAAGGATAGTGACGATGTATGTGAATGACCGGCGGAGTCGTATTGAAAAGCGTTATCACGAGAAGAAAAAGGGGAAACGGGCCAAGCCGAACGAAAGAATAAGGACGTTATCGTAGATGGTGTAAAGAAGAAATTGGGGTTCAAGGAATGGTTTTAAACACACAGGCAAGAATTAGGACTTCTTGTATATAGATACACAACGCTCTGAGATAACTGAGCTCCTCAACCAAAGAACTGACGGTTTTGTGATAGATACATAGTTGCCGCCGGAAGACAAAGCATCAATCTGTCAAGCAAACCACTCCCCGAAGCCCATGAACGCTATGGATTGGACCGCCCTCACTAGTAGTGACGATACCATAACTTTCAACCCTGGTCAGCAACCCACCGATGACCGGGCGATGAAGACGAAGAAGATGATCTCCAACTGACCAATATACCGCCACTTCATGAGCAAGAAGAGCTACTTCCATTTGCAGCGATCTTCGCCGCCGGTACGCTGTCATATGAGTCACCTCCCTCGGCGGAAGCCACCTCCACGCCGTGCCCTTCACAACACTACATTCCAACGATTTGGATGATGCAGAATATCATGAGGGAAGAGACGGCTGCGTAACAGGCCAGCCTAGGGAGTTCAGGGGACACTGATACAGCTTGATTTGTATAGGGGACTGTCTCTCAAGGCGACGAGGCCTGGTTGCCCAAGCGGCGACTTCCACAGGTAGATGATTGTCATCAGAAAGACCATCTTAACCGTCATCGTGAATGGCCTCAATGTTCCTTAATTCATGGCACAGAAATGGCTTTCGACGGCATACGAACATCAAGGGATGGAAAAGGCGGCGAAACTGAGCGAGAATCGGGCCACTCCGATACCTCGCAATTTTGTGACCAACTTCGCTTGCTAAGTTGGTCCACCTTGGGCTTCGCCCTCCACATGAGCTAACAGGTGTTTTCTCGAGCCTCTGTTTTAGCGTGTTTCTCAGAGTTCTCACCTGTCACGAATAGCAAGGCAATGTCTCCGCACGTGTCGTCCTGATGGTGGAGAGTTTTCTGGACACGCGGTAAGGCCCACTGGGTTCAAGTTCAGCTTTGCCGCCGCTCGGGACCCGGATGACCCGAACCAGAGACGAAACTAAATACTGCCAAGACACTAGGAGAGTATCTGCCCTTTTTTGGAGGAGTGGCCGGCGCTATACATTGGGGTAGCAAGACAGATATATAGCGGAGCCGTTACGGACTTCGGCTTGCATTGCCTTCTCGACAATATCGACGATTTCGACTGAATCTGGTACTTTATTGTAGCCAAAGTTCGATTTGCCGAACGGCTAAGAGATGTTGATTCAACACCTGTAGAGTCCTTCCACCTGTCTTTCCTCGCGAATTCGTGCTTATGAAAAGGGGGCAGGATTTGCGCAATACACGACGATTTTGTGATGCAGCTCGCAGCCCTCTTCGCTGCCTTCGTTTCTGCACAGACCGTCTCCGCATGGCGAGTCCATTTCTACAACCACAAGACCCCCTGCGCGGATGACTGTGGCGGCCACTCCACCAAGGGTGGCCCCGGGAGACCTGGAACCGCGTGTCATCAGCTATGGAAGGGGCACAACGGGCCTAACCTGAACAATGAGGTCTCACAGGTCTCGATCTACCTTAACAACCCGGCACTAACCACGCGCTGCTGTTTCCGATTCTACAACGCTGCCGGGTGCGCCGAGTCTTCGACGCTCTTCACGGCCTGCGATCAATGGGTGGAGGCTAACCTCGTGCTCGCCGTTGATAATAAGATCTCCTCATATCGGAAGAACTGCGAGTATGGTTCAACTGCAGCGTCGATGCAGCTCAAGGAGGATGGGTTCGCGGGTGGCTGGGACGACACGGACCCTGCTTTGGAGCACGCTGACTGGGAGGTTTTTGAGCAGTGGCTCGATATTGATGCGGATGCGCCAGCTGAGGCTTTCGAGTAGAAACGGAGGAATCGTTTACGCCCTTACCCCCTCCAAAACGGCAAGTTACAAAGTAAAATACTGTAAAGGAGAGAGCCCCTATAGTAGAAGCCCTCTTGAGGACCGTCGCTTAGCCTTATACAGAGACATACGACTTATTACGCCCGGCGGCTGAGCCGACAGGGGAGTGGTTACTAATATGCAAGTACGTTGCCCAAATTATATCCTCGTCCTGAAGCCCATACCGCGTCCATTTCTTGCTTATGCTTCTAGGAATCCGGAGGTTTCCTCCGGAAAAATGGGTCCACCCCTATTTTATTCGAGGTGGCAAAAAGGGGCTCGCAGTAGTGCAAATGCTTTCATAGGTTTCCATTATTCATTCTTGAATGATAATGGATTGATATGTAAATAATCTGCTTAATCAGCTGTTATTTACGAATATATAAGGCCCTGTTTTTCCCTCGTCGTTGCAGGAATTCCATAGCTTCATAATATTATCAATTAATATATTTTGAGATTTCCCCTATTCTTCCTCGAGCCTACCTTGCGCGCTTTTACATATTAAATCCTCCCGGGTACCTTTATTACTTCCTATAGGGTAACCTTATCATCTGTTGCACATTTTCTACAGGTTATGAGACCCTGCTGATCGCTTCCGCCATCGACACGAAACCTTTACTCCTCCATATCTCGGCCAATCCTTTACCGATTCACACCGTTTTTTTACTTTAAAGATCGCCGAATTCCCCCTTACCTGCTGTCAAATTTGTAACTTCATCAGATCATCCTTACCTGCCCATTCGGAAGAGTTTCGATAACTTTTCCAATAATCCTTTATTCGAATTCTTTCTTCGATTTCTTCATCATCATAAGTATTACGATTAAGCTCTATCTGCTTAAGGGCAGCGAGAACCTTGAACTTTGGTCGATTCGGACCAAAGCTACACTTATAAAAGAAAAGCTGCATCATGCCATTACTTCGGCTATAGGGGAGAATTTATCCCAAGCCGATAATGACAGCGCCTTAGCTATTATACAGCTACTGTGTAAGCCTGGCCCTTTATATCATATCAAGTCCATCACCAGCTGTAAAGAAGCCTAGGAAGGCTTTTATAGTTAATATAGGCCTAAAGGTTTTACAACGGAATTCCTGATTTTAAAGGAGTTCTTTAACTCAGCTTTCGAAGACTTTAATAACATAAAGGAATACTTTAATAAGGTTAAGTCCTTAACCAATAAGTTGAAGTCGAAAAAGCTGGAGTTGCCCGATAAGGTAGTTATAGCTTGGGTGTTAAATTCGTTGACAGACGATTTCGAAGCCTTCGTTTAGAATATAACCCAGTTACTCCGCAAAAACTCGACATCCTACATTTCTGAGACACTTTTCTCGTCGCTGATCGACGAAGCTAAAGGTTACAAAAATAAGGGGGAGCTATTAGCCCTTAAAAAGGCCAAAAAGAACTGGAAGAAAAAGAACGAAAAGCGTTGTTTTTACTGTAAGATTTTCGGTTATATAAAGAAAAACTGCTACTTTCTTTACCCTGATAAGGCCCCTTCGACCTGGAAAGATCGTACCGATAAGGTACAAAAGAATTTAGGGCGCAAGGGGAAGTCCGAAAGAAAGAAAAAGGGGAAGTCGGCCCTTATACTTTCAAAACGCGACGAAAAAGAGGTAAAAGAGTTCGCCCTTATAGGTTAACTCATCGACACCGATAATAAAGACCAACAAGTTAACATTGTCCAAAAAACGGCTTCGAAAGCTATTAATTCGGGCAAGAAAGCTGTTGATTCAGCTATAAGCGACCTTAAAGACCTGACTTTTTAAGAACCTTTTCAAGAACTTTTCCAAGAACCTATCCAGTATACTTCATACCCAACCCCTAAAGCGGGTATCGATATGGACATGGATAATAACGAACCTGACGTAAGTTTACCCCATAATAACTTGCTATACAACTCTTTGAATATAGCTAATGAACGAATAGTTTATTTAAAGTCAAAAAGTATGGAAAGAAACAGCAATATGATCCATTTGATAGTTGATAGTAGTGCTACATTTCATACCGTAGCTAATAAAGATTTCCTTTTTAATTTGAAGCGAATAAATAAAACCGTAAAATGGGGTAACGTTAATATTTTTTCTGTTAAAGGGGTTGGTAATTTAAAACTAAAATGCATGCATTTAGGCAAAAGTTTTATAATACAAGGGGTTTATTATATTCCTGAATTAAGTATATACTTACTTTCTATTAGTCGCCTTAAAGGTATATATACCTTGATTAATAAAGATATAAATATAAAGTTCTTCGATAAAGTTACATTTCAGCTAATAACTAAAGGATATTATAAAGAAGGGCTGTATTATATACCTTTCGAAGCCGAATATAACGATAATAAAGGTACTATATTGGCCTTAAATAATAAAGCTATAGATAATAACCAGCTAGTAACCTGGTATAATAGGTTAGGTCATATATTTTCTAAACCTTTGGTTAAATTCCTAGTCAGAAATAACATAAAGGTTCCTAAGCAGGATCTTATATACTTTAAAAGCTAGAAGTGTGAAGTATGTCTTTAGGCTAAGGCTAATCGAAGCATCCATAAGGTATCAAATAATACCAAGGCGTATAACATTAATGAAAGGATTTACAGTGATATAGGCGGTCTATTACCATTTACATATAACAAGTATAAATATTATATAACCTTCCTTGATAAATTAAGCAGATACTTCGAAGTTAAGCTATTAACTTCGAAATCAGAAGCTTTGGAAGTTTTTAATAGCTTTAAGCTTTAGGCTAAAAATCAGATTAATAACCGAATAAAAGAATTTTTCAGTGATAACGGGATTAAATATATTAATAACCGTTTTGAAATGTACCTTAATAAATATGGTATACTTTATTATACAACTTTTGTATATATAAAAGAGCTTAATAGTTTAATCGAGCGAATAAATCTTACTTTATTAAATAAGGTAAAGGCGTTCCTTATTAAATTAAAAGTGGCCTAATATTTATGGGGTGAAGTTTGTAACGAACCTGTTATATATCCACCTAGAGGTATGAGCAGTATCCGGAATGGGGTTTTGATTTGCAGGTAACAATAGTGCGAGGAATGATTCAGTGGTTTGTTCGTTAAAGAGGTTTGCGGACTTTTCCCTTAATCGGAGAACGACGCCTCTGACTGAAGGCTTAGATTGATAGTTAAGGAACGAAACTAAATAGGTGTTATTTACATGAAGGTTTTAACTATTATATATCCATCTTTTTATAGTAAGTATGTTAGTAATCTATGTGATCTAATTAATTTGGTAAATTAATTAGATTAACTAGATTATTTCGAAAGCTAAGTTTTTTTTTAACCCGAAGTTTAGTTGCATCCGTGCTGACCTTTAAGAACTTGGTTTCTTTTAGATAAAAATTCCTGTTCTTGTAACATTATTTCCCTTTTTTAAGGATCTTTGTTTCAAAGATAAGAACCGCAGGTAACCTTTTTAGTGGTTAAAGAAAGTGTAGGAATTTTTTAGCTGATTTTATTATAACAGGCCGTATTTAAAAAGAAAAAGGAAAGAAAAAACTTCGATTTAATTAACGCGAGGCGCGTAATAATCGTGCGGATTATATTGAAAAATTCGGATTTAAAGTTAACTTCTGTTCGAATTATATTCGTTTTGGGGAAACCGATTGCTTTTTTGTAATTAACCTTTTAAGTTGCAGTTGTTGTATTCGTCGTTAGCGTTCGGCCTGTAACGTACTGGAAATGAATTCTTTAGTAAAAATTAGAGAAAAACGGAAACGGTTGCAAAAAGAACAACGTAAAATGGAAGACAAATTGATGGAACTTTTTGGTCGATTGAAACGTTTGCGTTTTTAGCAAAACGTTTTGAAAAAGAAAGCTTTTGTTATTTTGAAGGAAGGTTACGAGTTAGATTAATTGGAAAAGCAAGAGAAATTGGAGGAGGAGTAACGTCGCATGGAAGAAGAGTAAGCGCGGTTTGTTTCTGAGATTAACGTTAATATGGAGGCGTTTGTTTTTTTCGACTGGAGCGCCGAAGGTTTGGATTTAGGGGTCGGACTATTGTTGCCTGCGACTTTGGCTGCGTTGGAGACGGTCGGTTAGGATTCTGGCGGTAAAACGTTTTAATTAGGTCTTTTGTATTCGTTAAGTGCTTAAAAGGTTTTTAAGTATTGTTTTTAGGTGGGTAGTCTTTTTACTTAATTAAGTACTGGATTTTGTTGTTAATTATTTTTAAATTTAGTATTTTTTCGATTTCGTATTCGTCGGTGTTTTCCTCGATTTCCAAGTTTGTTTTTAGTAGGGCGTTATTGGGTGCTGGTTTTAGCAGGGAAATATAGAAGATAGGGTATATTTTTATTGTTTTAGGTAGCGATAATCGATAGTTGGTCCTGGAAACGATTTCGTTAATTTTGAACGGACCGAGTTTTTTGAAATTAAGTTTGTTACTGGGTTTCTTGGTTTTGATTTGTAAGATGTTTGAAGTCGCGTTTTATTTTTGGCGTAGTAGGTAAACTTTGTTTTTTTTTAATAAAATTAGTTCCTTAATTTTTTTTTTTGTTATAGTATTAAGTTATTCGTTGTTAGAAAAACTGCAGCTTAGTTTTAAGGCGAGTTTGAATGGTTTTGATTTTAAATGTTATTGTTTCTGTTTTGGGAGTTATTAAGGTAATTTTCGGAGTTTTATTAAGTGGTTGCTTTAGTCGTTGAGTTTCTGCGTTTTGTCCGTATACGGCTGTATGAAGGGAAACGTTTATGTTTTCGTTAACGGAAATATTGTAGGTTATTTATGCTAGTGGTAGTAGTTTTACCCAGTTATTTTGCTGGTAGTTAATATAACTTTTTAGGTATTGCTTTAAAGTTTGGTTTAATTGTTTTGTTTGTCCGTCGGTTTAAGGATGATATGCTGTAGAGAATTTAAGTTTGACGCCAATTTGTTTGAAGAAGTTGGTACCAAATTTAAAAGTAAATAGTTTGTTTTTATTTAAAATAATTTTTTTTGGGATTCCGTGTTTGTTAAGGTAGTGTTTTATGAATGCGTAAGTTAACTGTTTTGCTGTCGTATTTCCTTTAAAGGGGAGGAAGTATTTATATTTGGTGAGTCTGTCGACGATTACCTATATTCCGTCGTATTGGATTTCGGTAACGGGGTTTTTGGATAAGGGTAAGCCGGTAATAAAGTTTTAAGTTATAATGTTTTATGTTTTGTTTGGAATTTCGGTAGGTTGTAACAGTTCGTATGGTTTATAGCGAGTTATTTTGGTTTTGTTGTAAACGTTGCAGTTTTTAATTATTTGTTTAACGGTTTTTTTAAGTTTTGGGAAGTTATATTTTTCCTGGAGTCGTTTAATTGTTTTAAAGATTTTTTGGTATTTATGTAGCGGGTTTTCGTAAAATTTTTTGATAAATTATTTTTGTTGTTTTTGTAGGATATAAATTTTTCTGCGGTATAGTAGTTAATTTTTGGATCGTTTTTTTAACTGTTTAACTTTTTTCCGTTTATTAAAATTGTAAAAACTTTTAAATTGGGCCAGAAGTTTAGGGGTAAGTTTTTTTAGTATTTTATATAACTATAAGGTACTTTCTTTTGTAGGTTGTAGTATTTGTATACGTTATTTGGGGATTTTGATATCGTAATTTCCTTTTCGGCTTAGGATATCCGTTTAGATATTTTTTTTGTTTTTGATATGGTGGATTTTAAAATTAAACTTGGACAGGAAAATTATTTAACGTTTATGTCGTTTGTTAAGGTTTTAAGTTGTTATAAAGTGAGTAAAATTTTTATAGTTAAAGTAAATATTAAAAGGTTTTTTGGTTTTATTAAGGTAAGGTTCTTATTTTTTGAGTATTATAATAATTGCTAATAATTTTTTGTCGTAGATAGGGTATCGTAACTTTGTATCTTTTAGGGCTTTAGAGTAGTAGGTAACTGGGTGCTATTTTCCGTTGTTTTCTTGTTGTTTTAGAATTGCTTTTAAGGTTTTATTTAATGCGTTAGTTTTTAGTCGTTTTTTTTTTGTTGTGGTTGGGCAATTTTATGACGGGGGTATTAGTGATTTGGTTTTTACGTGTTTATATTGCTTTTTTGGCTTTTTTTAGGAATTCGAATTTTTTTTTAGTGTATATTTTAATAATAAAGTTCGTTAAGGGTTTGGCGATTTTTCCGAAATCTTTAATTAGATTGCGTACGTAGCCCGTAAATCCCAAAAATTGACGGACGTCGGTAACGGTTGCTTTATCGGGAATCGGTTAATTTTTAACTGCTTTTATTTTAAAGTTCTGGATTTAAATTTGTTCTGGGGTAATGGTAAAGTTTAGAAAGTTTAGTTTCTGGGTATACTATACGCTTTTTTCGGCATTAATTAATAGGTTTGCTTTTTTAAGTGCCTTTAATATTTGGGCGATATGTTTTTTATATTCTTTTAAGGTTTTAGAATAGATGAAAATGTTGTCCAAGTAGATAAATACGAATTTGTTGAGGAATTTTCGTAAAATAGTTATTAATATATATTGGAAATTAGTAAGGGTATTAATAAGTCCTTAGGGTATTACCTTATATTCGTAAAGTTTATAGATTGTTTTGAAAACAGTTTTTTATTTTTTACCCTTGGTTATTCGGATTAAATAGTAGCCGTCCGGCAGGTTTAACGCCGTAAACTATTTAGTTTTGCTAATGTTTTTTTTTATGGTGTTTATAAGGGTAAAAGGGTATTTATTTTTGATGGTAATGTCGTTTAATTGTCGATAGTCGTAAACTTTTCGATATATAAGGTTTTTATTCTTGTTAATTCGGATTTTCTTATCTTTTATCTTTGGTATTATTATGACGAAATATCCCGCGGGAGATTTAAATTCCTGAATGTATTTACGTTTAAGGTTTTTTTGTAGGTTTTTTTATAAGGTTTTAGCTTTTTTTAGATTTATATAGTAAATTTGATAAAGTTTTGGATAGTATTTTTCCTTGATAGGAATCTTGTGATTTTATTAATTGTGGTCGGGTAATTTTTTTCGTATTCGTTCTTGAACAATCTTTTAAATCTTTGGTACTTAGGGGGTATTTCAGCTGTTAGGTTTATAACCTTAACTTTTTTGATTAAATAGCAGATTTCTCGGAACTCCTTTTTTAGGGGACTTTTTAACTGGTTCCAGGAAAGTTTTTAAATTTTCCAGTTGATATAGGGGTTGCTGAAACGAAACTACGGCATTTTAAAGATAATATCGTGTCCTAAAATGTCGGCGATGTCCAGAATGACTTTTTTTAAATGTCCTTATATTTATATTAAAAATTCTTCTATTTCTTTAAGGATTCGTCCGTTTTCGTACTTAGACAAACTTCCGTCGACTGTAAGTAACTTATATAATTTCAGCTTATACTTTTAAGGAATTCGGTATTTTTCAGCAACTGATAATAAAATGAATTTTTTTTTTGTTTTTAAGTCGATTATAGCTTTAAATATTTTATTTCCGTACCGGAAAGGAATCTTAATTTAATTACGTTATCCGGTTTTTGCTTTATATAAGGTTTTATAAATTAAGGCTTTTCGATGTTTTAATTTCGAAAGCCTACGTAATTTTTTAATTTGTTAGTTTTGTTAATTAAAAGGCGTTTTTATTTTCGGGCTTTTTTAACTACGTATTTAAGACATTTATCGTTTATGTAAATAAACCATTTTCTTTTGCCAATCTGGCAAATTAATTTTGAAATTTTTATTTTCGATATCTAAAAGGGTTCTGGTTTTAAAGGTAAAATTTTTGAAAGGTCGGCTCCCATATCCAAGATCTTATGCACTATGTACAGTATAAGGGCGTAATATAAACATCCTTGAGCAATAGCCTTTCGGCTTTAGGTTGATTCGGGGTAAAGGTAGTAAAATCGGAAGTATTCCGGCTATTTGGAAGTTTTAATATATCTACATTTATTGTCGGGTTTAGTAGGTATCTTTTTATTTTATCCAGGCTAATAATTATTATTTTCTTTGGTACGGAAGTGGATTAAATAGTTATCGTCGTAATACGCGGAAAAATAAAAAGAATTATAGTTGCAGATAGGTTTTAAGGTCGTAACATTTAACTTGGATAACTTTTTAATTTCGGGGGCTTTACTGGACTTTAAAGGTATTAAATTGTATATTACTGTATTAGGGCGTAACTGGCTATGTTTATTGTACATTTTGTACTGCTGCTTATTTAGATGATAAATACATTTTAGCTTTATAGCTATCTTAAAAGTTTTTTATCCTGGATAATATTTGTAGGTTTTAATCGTTTGGTTTTGATAAATCGGGTAACGTTCGTATTTTGGGTCGCTATTTTGTTCGTAATGTATAGTTGTAATAGTAAATTCTCGCTAAAAGGAAATGGAACTAACTTCCCTTTTTTTTTACTTTCGCTGTTTGATTCTTATTTGGTTATTTTAATCTTTTTTTAAGGTTAAGGAATTCCTTTTTTCCTGGAGTCCCTTTTTGCTAGGGAACGATATTCGCTTTTATAGTAACTTTTCCTGCTATAGTTGAAATATTTAACATTTGACTTGTTTTTCCTAGGTTCTTTTAAAGCAATACCTGTTTCCTTTTGGGACTTGCCCTTGGTTTTGTCCTTTTGGGATTTGCTGCTTAAGCTTTGATTATTTTTCTTTTTGTCGGATCTCTTTTTTTCCAAGTACCTTTCGAAGGTACGTCGATCAGCAATGATAGTTTTATCAATGTAATCCTGGAAGGGGTTAGTTTTAGGTACTTTATACATTTCGTCTTTAATCTGCGACTTTAGGCCATTATAAAAGGGATAAAACAAAACGCTTTTTGGAAGATTGGAAATTAACGCAAGGCGATTGAACTTAGTTATATATTCGGCTGTTAACTTTGTTTGCTGGAAGAAATGCAATTGTTCGATTATATGTTATTTTTTGTTGGAGTTTCTAAACAAAGTTCGCATTTTTTCTTTAAAATGTTTATAGTTGCCAAAGACATAATTGGTTAAGTCGGAAAATTGGTTAGGGTAATTTATAAGGTAATCGTTCATAATAGGTTCTGACTATAAAAGAACTTTTCCAGTAAGCAGCTAGAAAATGGTTATTACTTTCTAGTAATTTTCCGTTAAAGAATTTTTATAAAACTTGAGGTAAAGTTTGGCCTAAACCAGGAATCTTTTTACGTCTGTAGTTCCATTATAGGGTTTTGGAAAGGTTAGCTTGTAGCCTTTAACTTCCGGCATTTTATGGTAATTAGGAAAAGGAATAATGCCTTTACGAATCTTGTTTGCTTTAAATAGGGGCAAAGTCGAAAACCTTTTTTTAGTTCGCAATTATCGGGCGAATCTGGCATTTTTTTGTCGTAATGTATGAAGTTCCGTTATTAAGATATCCAGTTTTTCGTCGATGGTGGGTTCTTTTTCTTTGTTCTTTTGTTTTCTGGTAAGCTGTTTTTTTTCCTTTTTTTCTGCATTAAACTTATGAATTTCTATAGTGTCTTTTGCCGGGGCAGGTTGTTGTAAGGGCTAAAAAGAAAAAGATTTTCTTTGAAATCGAGTAAAAAGGGGTGTTATGTTGTTAATTAAGGAAAAGATTTCTTTAATAGGTAATAAATTATTTAATTTGGTTATTAATCCTTTATTAACTAGTAACGGTAATCGAGTATGTTATTTGTTTTCCGAACGTCGTCCTATAATATCGTTTTTACTGCGTTCAAGAAAGTTTATGTTTAATTAGGCCTTAAATCATTCGTCGGTTATTAATTAAGGAACTATTAAAATGTAACGAATTTATTATATATCTACCTGAAGGTATAAGCAGTATCCGGAATAAGGTCTTGATTTGCAGGTAATAATAATGCGAAAAATAATTTAGTGGTTTGTTCGTTAAAAAGGTTTGCAGACTTTTCCTTTAATCGGAAAACGACGCTTTTAACTGAAGGCTTAAATTAATAACTAAGGAACGAAATTAAATAGGTGCTATTTATATGAAGGTTTTGATTATTATATATCCATCTTTCCATAGTAAGTGTGTTAGTGATTTATGTGATTTAATTGATCTGGTAGATCAATTAGATCAACTAAATCATCTCGAGAGCCAAGCTTTCTTTTGACCCGAGGTTCAGCCGCATCCGCGCTAACCTCTAAGAACTTGGCTTCTTTCAGACAAAAACCCCTGTTCTTGTAACAAAGCTTTATTAGCTGCGGTATATATGTACAACCGTACGCCGCATAAATTACTCGATTATAAAATGCCCTTTAAAGTATATTACGGCTATAAGCCGTATATAAATTATATATGTACGTAGGGATTTATAATGTATTATAATACTAATAAGTACAAGCATAAACTTAACCCCCGTATTAATAAAGGGGTAATCATAGGTTACGGCACCTAAAATAACCATTATAAAGTATGGGACTTGCAAAATAAGCGTCCTATATGGTCCCGAGACGTTAATATACTCGAAAATTACTTTATAAGTGATAATAAAGCTATAAATCTTTAAGGAGCCCATGATGGAGCCCAAATCGAGGCTGGAAAAGGGGGTATATTATGCCTTAATAATTCCAGTCTAGGGGGGCTACCTAATAGCATATATAGCCCTGAAGAAGTTTTAGAAGCTTCAGAAGCTTTAGATACTGAAGAGATAATCGGAGAAAGCTATTTTAAATCCCTAGGTAGCCAAGCTTTGCAACAATACCCCAATAACCAAAATAGGGGGGCAGTTGGCCAAAGTCGGCCAATATCAGCTGTAAATCAATAGATACCAGCTGAGGATAATAGCTTGCCAGCTGATTTAGCTGATAATTTTGATTATAGCGGTGTAGATAATCCTGAAAGGAGATATACTATTAGAGCAGTTACAGCAGCAGTTAGAAACAAGGGTAATAATCCAACTCTTATATTAACGTTTACGCAGTCGTTTTCAAGGTTTAATAAAAGATTTAATAATAATACATCCGCTGATAATAACAGTGGGAATAAAAGGCAACGAATAAAAAATAACAATAATAATAACGAGCTAGTCCGGAACTGTATTGAAGTAAATACAGACAGCATTTTATATACTGTCGAAGATACGTTATTAGCGAATCAGTTATTAGCCTTTAAAAGAAAAGGAAAAGCTGATTTCGTATTAACAGCTTCAACATTAAAGCTTAATATCTTTAAACAAGCTATATTAAATAGCAATAAAGACTTTTGGCTAGCAGCCTATCGGGCTGAAATAACAGAATTAGAACGTCAAAATACATATACCATAACCGACTTACCTTTAGGAAAGAAGGTTATAGGGACCCGTTAGTTATTTAAATCCAAGCCTATAACAGATAAAAACTTTATTAAGTATAACTGGGTGGTTAATAAAGAAAAGGTTAAAAAATTTAAAGTTAAATTTATCGTATAGGGCTTTAATTAACAACTAGGTATAGATTACTTAAAAACCTTTTTAACAACAGCTAAGCCTGAAACCTGGCATATGTTGTTAATTATAGTTGTTAATAAGGGTTGGCATATTATACAATTTGACGTACAGAACGTTTTCGTTTACTTTGATATAAATATAGAGATATATATACAGTTGCCAAAAAGGTTTTATTTAAAAGCCCAATATCGAAATAAGGTAGCTAAATTAAATAAAGCCTTATATGGTTTAAAGCAGTTACCTAGGCTGTGGTATAAGTACCTCGCCAATATACTTAAAAAGCATAGATTTATTACATTTCCATACGATAAAGGTGTATTCATAAATAAAGAATCCAAGACAGTTATTATATGTCATGTGGACGATATCCTTATAATAAACCCATCTCTTAAAGTTATAAATATACTGGCAAACGAGTTATCCCAAGTCATAAAACTAAACCGCATTAATCCAGTTACTACCTATCTAGGTAATGAAATTAATATAAACCGGGAGAATAAAACGATAAAGATATACCAAACCAGATATATAAAGAAGCTCTTAAATAAATATAATATCAGAAATAACCCTGATATAAAACCAGAAAACACCCCTTTCACCAGTAGCATCAAATTAGTTAAAAATAACACAACTGCTTCAAAAAAAGATGTTAATAAATATCAGAAGCAAATCGGTTCCTTCTTATATCTAGCTTTGAAAACTAAACCCGATATAACGTTTGCGGTCTATCTGTGCGCCAGATTTATGTCGAATCCGAACGCTAATCACTTCAAACAATTAAATAAAATCTGGGGCTATCTATTAAAGTACCCCAATAAAGGACTGTTATATAACTGCAGCGGTAATCTTAAATTAAAAATATATACCGACTCAAACTGGGGTAATAATATCAATAACCGAAAATCAACGTTAAGGTATATAACATGCCTAGGAAATATACGGGTAAATAACCCTATTAGCTAAACTTTACAGCTTCAGAAAACAGTAACTTTAAACTCCTGCGAAACCGAATATATAGCTCTTCGGGACGCTATAAAAGAAGCTATATATCTAAGTAACATGTTCTATTATTTAAACGATTACTTGGACCTAAGTTATACAGCTAAGCTCCCAGGAGTCTTATACGATAACGAAGCTGCAAAGAAATTATTAGAAAATCCTGAATATTATAAACGATCGAAGCATATCGATATATCATATCACTTTAGCCGTTAAGCTATAAAGGATAAGAAAACAGTTATATATCATATATATACCAAAAAGCAACTTGCTGATATATTAATAAAGCCCCTGGACAAAAGCCTATTGGATAGCCTTGTTTCTAAGCTTAGTATTATCAGTATATAACTATATCGAGTAAATGTTTTACCGCAACGGTTTTACCACTTATACAACCTATAACAAGTAGACGTAGATATCATAAATCGAACCACTTGCATACCCATAAGGTGGATGTAAATGTTATATATCGAACCACCCATATACTCTTTTTCCAAGTGGACGTAAATGTTATATATCGAACCACCTATATACTCTTTTCAAAGTGGATGTAAATATATATCGAACCACTTACCGTATTCCTATTTAATAAGCTATATATACAAATATATATACCTTAAAGGGGGCTCTAGGAATCCGGAAGTTTCCTCCGGAAAAGTAGGTCCACCCCTATTCTATTCGAAGTAGCAAAAAGGGGCTCGCAGTAGTGCAAATGCTTTCATAGGTTTCCATTATTCATCCTTAAATGATAATGGATTGACATGTGAATAATCTGCTTAATCAGCTGTTATTCACGAATATATAAGGCCCTGTTTTTCCCTCGTCGTTGCAGGAATTCCATAACTTCATAGCATCATCAATTGACACATCTTGAGATTTCCCCCATTCTTCCTCGAGCCTACCCTGCGCGCTTTCACATACTAAATCCTCCCGGGTACCCTCATTGCTTCCTATAGGGTAGCCTCATCATCTGTCGCACATTTTCTACAATGCTCCACCCGATGAAAGGGGGTTTTATCGTTGGGCAAGTGCCATACCCACTTGTTCCAGGCCTATATGGAACTGTACATGTACGCAGCTTCATTTTGCTCTATCACCTCTCAATTTTCCCTCATTCTGTATTAATTCTTTGATCATTTAGGTACTAATTTCAACTTAAGGCGCGCAAGGTGATCCCGTGACTTGGAATGGCAAATGATCTAAATCACTGCATGAGTATTATATCCCTTTTCGGCGCCATAGAGACTTCAGATCTGACGTAAATGCATCTGCAACGACGAAACCCCTCGTCGAAATCTCTCGAAGCATCACACGAATTGACTCTGTTTCTCGAATGGTTGTTACTCTTGCGCCAGCTACTCTCAGCGGGAAGAAAAACAACACAGGCGCTAAGTTTGCGGTCTTCAGAATGATCTCAGTCTTCCCTAGAATCGCGTCGACGTGATTCTGAACAACAGCCTGTGAGATCGTGGGCGTGGGTATTTCGTTGAATTGAGAGCGGTAGTCGAAAATGCCGGACAGGTAGATGGAGATGCCGTGAAAATAGATTGTTGCGAGAACGGAGTGGGGATTGTCCTCGGGCGTACCAGTACCCGCCGACCACTGTTGGAAGTTTGCATACCAATCGCCAAGAGCTGACCGGACAACGAAACCTTCAGCAGCAAGCTCAAGAAGGGCCTCGTGAAGAAGCGTGTTCGGACATCTGGAGTCCGGGCCGAGCAGATTCCATACACTGCGCTTGGTCAATAATACAATAATGGATAGAGGGTCTATGAGTGTACTTGCCGGTGGCTTATCGAAGAACACGTGACCATCAGATCGAATAATAGTTCCTTTGGATGCCAGACATTGTTGAGATCCCCGTCCCAGATCTTAGTCATGAGTTGCACCCATTCCGGCTGGCAGAGAAAAGTAGGTTCTGGGTAGATGAGAGCTCGACAAATCTCAAAAACTCGTACTGTGAGGAAAAAAGACCGCCCGGAGCCAGCTACATGAGCGGCTGGACCTCGAAGCTGAAGCATTTTAGATGTGCCGTACAGAAAGTGCTTCACCCAGCCTTCTCCAGTCATATCATACATAAGCTAATTGAAAGATTAACTTCAAGCGTCCGATATGCTTTCTGTCCAGGACACTGTTGACTTACTTCGAACAGCCCCAAGAAAAAAGTAGTCCAGAGATTAACATCTCGTTGGACGCTGTTGCTTTCAATCTCGGCTTTCAATTTGGCGATTGAGGTGTGGTAGGCCGTTAATGCTCCCACAGCCGCATCTTTTCTCTCCGGAGGTAAAGACAGCAGCGGCTTCCTGGCCAGGTCAAGTGCACCCAGGGCAATGGATGCGTGATACATGCTGGGCGATCTCTGGAATTGCGAAATGATAGTGCTGAGGTCCAGGGGTCCTCCGAAGTCATTTCTTACCAGAAAGTCCGAGAAGAAATGTTTTGCGAATAGGGTTGAGCGTCCTTCCGAAACTTTGGGGCAGAGCCTAATTGGTGGAAGATGGGCGGCGAGCGAGAGACAGTTGGACCTTCTGGACGGCGCAGAGACATTGACGAAGACTACGCCAGTCTTTGGCTGAACTGCTTGAGGGACGCATTTTTGTTTTTTTGTTATGCAATAATGACAGGGAGGACCACCTTCGCACTACAGGGGGTTTAACATCGAGCAGAAGGAAAGGAACAATTCTCGCTGATAGGGTCTATGAGAAGAAATTGCTAACCTTGATTCTGCGTCTTGTGCAGGCCGCGCACCTGGTGCGAGCAGTCCGCCGATCAAGTGGTCCCAGGACAGCCATTTCTCAAGTTAGTTGGGGGGTTGACGAGCATTCCCTGCAGGAAGCGGCTGAAATACCTCTACAAAACGAAAGGTTCAGGAAACAGATCCAGTAAAGAGGAAATGGGTCGCATGCCAAGACGTGTAGGGTCCTCTCTTTCCTAAAGAGGCAGCATTCGAACGCAGTTTCTTGGCAAGGGATTCGAGGCCCCACAACTATCAGCCAAAAGATGAGTTAAAGACGAGCGTACCACACATCAGCTCAAAGAATCCACGAACACGCAGAATCATTGCCTTTTTAGGTAGTACGAGAATGCATCAAGATAGTCCAGCCAACATCAGACCGGACAGGTGCCACAGAGTCTGTGGGATTGAGTCCGGAATCTTATAAAGTACGAAGAGTCTTCTCTTCTTTTCTCTGCAGCAAGATAATTTCTCATCTTCTTTCTTAGAACACAATTCTCCCGCTTTTGACCCTTCGCCATTCTGCTATGATGTTCAAACCCTCTGGAAAACAACAGCTAATGCTTGCCGCTCTCTTTACCCAGCTTCTCCCAAGCATCAGTGCGGTTTCCTTCCCCGCCACAATAGGCCTTTACAACACCAGCATCGCAACAACCCAGCTCATCGACGATCATCGTTTGGATCCCTACGCCCCAACGCCGCAGCCACGTACTCTGATGATCTCTCTCTTTCATCCCGTCCCTCCGGCAGCATGTTGCCCATCTCTGACTCCTTACATGGATCCTGTCAGCGCAAACTTCGAGGATGAACAGTACGCACAGGCTGGTATCCCAGCCGGCGCCTTTGGATCACTCACCCTTCAAACCTGCAAGCCATGTCCAGGGCCGAATTCAGATTCGCGTCGCCGGATCAAGGGGCCAAATTATCCCCTCGTCCTCTTCTCACCTGGCCTGGGCAATACTCGACTCTTGTATAGTGCCATGGCACAACAGTACGTATTCCTTACCTTCTGTTCCTCACTCATATAAATTCGTAAAACGACGGGTCTCGCTAACTTTTACCTCCCCGCAGACTGTCCAGCACTGGCTACATCGTCGTCACAGTCGACCATCCCTACGACGCAGGCATCGTAACGTTCCCCGACAATACCACAATCCTCGCCGCAAACATTACAACGGATGCCCAAATTGTAGACGACCTAAATGTCCGCGTGAGAGACGTATCCTTCGTCCTCGACCAGCTCCACCGTCCATCCATCATCGCAAGGCTCATCCCAGGCCGAACCTGCGGGTTAGATACCTCTAAAGTGGGAATCTACGGTCACTCCCTCGGCGGCGCCACCGCAGCTGAGGCTATGCTTTCTGATTCCCGTCTCATCGGGGGCGCCAACCTGGACGGTACTCTTTTTGGCTCTGTTATTAACCGGGGATTGGATAAACCGATGATGATGATGGCACACGAAGGGAAGAATCTGACAACTGATGCGACTTGGGGTGCTGTGTGGCCAAATTTGAAGGGTTTCAAAAGAGAATTTATGCTGAATGGGAGTACGCATGGTACGTTTACGGATTTGGCGGAGGTCGCCGGTTTGATTGGTTTGAGAGAGGAATTTCCGACGCAGGCAGCCGCGTTATTGGGGAGTATTGATGGTGGAAGAGCCGTTCAGATTATTGCTACTTATACTAGCAAATTCTTTGACTTTGTATTAAAGGGGAAGAAAAGCGAGTTATTAGATAGCTGGAGTATGGAGTTTCCCGAGGTGACGATTGGAGGAACTTAACTCGAGGTACGATGCCTAGTCTAGGAAGTGCTAAGGCGTTATAATGCATTCGTATGCTGGATTGAACTGTATGAGTCCCTCAATAAAATCCTATACATCGACACGCTGAAGGGAGACATACGTCTGTCAGCCATCTTGACGGACAGCGTCGTGCTATTTCATGAATTAACCTATCTGGTCATTATTTTGCGATTAGAAGATCCCAGGAAAAGATTCTCTGGGAAATTGCAATTATAAAGGGGTATCCACCTTGGATGGATGGCGTGGTCGTGGCGAGGGCCTTGGCGCTTGCGGACAGGGAGCGTGTCCACGTAGACACACCTCAGCCTTCCTCCTGCTGCGGGATGACGAGAACTTCAAAGCCGCTGCCATGCACGCCAGCCTGACCTCTCAATAATCCATTACGTACGTCCCATTTTCATTGCGGCATATCATGTCATGGACTCGCTCAGCATTTCCGCGAGCATCATCGCCATCCGGTAGCTCAGGGGCAAAAGCGATCGAATATCTCAACCGCGTCAAAGACGCTTCAAAGAGCCATTTAGTGGGATATCGAGGCATAAAACCTCTACGCTCTTCTTACCACGCTGAGGTTCCGTCTTGAAAGGGAACTTCAACGAGCCATGGTATGCCGCGGTCCGGGCCCTCGGTGTGAAAACAAGCTCCCTTGATCAGTACAAGCACGCGCTGGAGCAGTCACAGGCTAAGACAACAAAGGAAAGAGGAATGAAAAATGGGGACAGCTTCTCACTTGCAAGTTATGAAAGAGGAAGTTATGGAGATATTGGCGAGGACGGAACACTTGAAAAAGCTCGTGCGGATCGCCCTGGAAATGGGCCACTTGCCAGTCTCCTTGTAAGACAGAATATTTGCTCATGCTTATAGTCCACTCTCCCAAGAACTTGGAGAGGATGTTGATGCAATTCAGCCAGAGCAAAACCGTCACCGACACGACGAAACCCCGGAATGGATATCTCCAGTTGACCTTCCAGCTCAGTAGTTTGATTTCACCGCGAGGAGACAAGAAGGAGCCGGTCTGTATTTCCTCGGACTTCACCGAGTTTACCGAGTAGATCTCCTCGTATTTGGCCGTATCAATGCTCATTTTCCGCGACTTGATCGTTGTGCTTTGTGCAACTCCAGGCGGGCGGCCGAGACGCATAACAATAAAAAATTGAAATATAAACACTATCACCAGAGCAAAGCGAGACTGAGTTCCCCCGCTTCCTTCAAACGCTTAAGGGACTTTAGAGTTTGGAAACGCAAAATCCAAAGCAATCAGATTTTATGTTGGGGCAGTAGGCAGCGAGGAGGAATCCTCGCTTCTAGACGGAGAGTGTGCAATGAGGGATAGCTTGCTGCGGGAACAGAAAAGGGACTTTACTAGTTCCCTTTCCAATACGTCCTGCTAGATTTTTAGGCGTGCAAGAGTTCCTAGTTGCTTCTAACAAGACGTGGTTATGCAGCCGGCTTGAAGCTTAGACTCGATGAAACAACCGTACCGTCAGCGGACGCCCTTTTTGGCTCAAATGCAGTGCTATTATTGGCTAGAATATCATCAATATGGGTGTCAGCAGTTGTGGTGATTTGTTGAAAGGGTGTAGAAAGGAACAAACGGGCTTTGATGTGGGCCCTAGGATTGCAAGGACAAAGGAGCTGAAGGCTATATGTGGCTGCTCCCCCACCCCCAGTTGCAGATGAGTAGATCGGACAACAACCAAGATTTCCCCCCAGCCTGGAGAATTGCAACATTTTGCCGACAATGGGGCTATTTCAGGTCATGCGTGACGTGACGGATTGGAAGGAGGCAAACCGGGTTCACGTCTGCGCCGTCGACGCTCGATGGGCAGACGAGCGGTCCCCGTGGTGCCTGATGACGGCGGTTTGAATATTCCCGTATCTCCTGTTGCCACCAGAGTAACCCACGTTTCTGCTGTAGTAGCTCCCCCTGGCCCCGCCGGAGGAAACGGGGGATCCAAGGTTGCTGGTGCGGGCGGGAATGTCTAAGTGCTCTCACCTGGCGACTTCTCCCTCCCTTCCAGTGCTCGTCGATGCATCGCTTCTGCCTCTTCATGTTTGCCCTGGCTTTCCAACACTGACCCAAGACTGTTGACGCTGATAAGTGTAGATGGGTGCTCTCGCCCTAGCACCTTTTCCTTTCCTTTCAGCGCTCGCCGATACATCGCTTCTGCCTCTTCATATTTACCCTGTTTTGATAATACCAATCCAAGGTTGTTGACGCTGATAAGTGTATCTGGATGCTCTCGCCCTAGCACCTTTTCCTCCCCTTCCAGCGCTCGTCGATGCATCGCTTCTGCCTTTTCATATTTGCCCTGGCTTTCTAATACTAATCCAAGATTGTAGGCGCTGATAAGTGTAGATGGATGCTCTCGCCCTAGCACCTTTTCCTTCCCTTCCAGCGCTCGACGATGCATCGCTTCTGCCTCTTCATATTTGCCCTGGCTTTCCAATATCAACCCAAGGTTGTAGACGCTGATAAGTGTAGCTGGATGCTCTCGCCCTAGCACCTTTTCCTTCCCTTCCAGCGCTCGCCGATACATCGCTTCTGCCTCTTCATATTTACCCTGATTTGATAATACCAATCCAACGTTGTGGACGTTGATAAGTGTATCTGGGTGCTCTCGCCCTAGCACCTTTTCGCTCCCTTCCAGCGCTCGCCGATGCATCGCTTCTGCCTCTTCATATTTACCCTGTTTTGATAATACCACTCCAAGGCTGTCGACGCTGATAAGTGTATCTGGGTGCTCTCGCCCTAGCACCTTTTCCTCCCCTTCCAGCGCTCGCCGATGCATCGCTTCTGCCTCTTTATGCTTGCCCTGCTTCAACAACACCAACCCAAGACTATTGACACTGCGGAGCGTGTTTGGATGCTCCGCCCCTAGAGTAGTCTCCATTGCCTCTAGAGCATCTCGGCTCATCTCGTACGCTGCCTGATAGTTTCCCACACCTTCTGCGTACCACGCAGCCTTAAAGAGGACCGACGCCCACGCCTCTAATATGCTGCCACCGCCTGGCCGGCAGGATACTGCGGCCTCAGCGTGCGGAAATAGGGCCTGGCATGCTTTCCAGTTCTCGTATGTGCCCACTGGATAATTGTCATCAATAAGCTTGACGTACTTTTCCCTCCACGCTTCCAGCTCGCCCTGGAGCTCCAGCCATTTCCTTGTCGAGAACTGCACAAGTCGGTGCATCTCAAACTGGTGACCCTCTACGTCTGTCGCAACCAAGGAGAAACTCGTCAAAGTGTTCAAGTCTTCCTCAAAGTCAATGCTGGCATCACCGTCGTCGTGGTAGCGGCCATCGAGCAGAGAATCTGGAATCCCTTGCCGGTCGAAGAGACTCATGAGCGACAGCAGCCGCATCGCAGAAGGCCTGTCTCTGCGGATGTGCTCGAAAGATATCTGCCAGGTAGCAATGATAGAGTTTGACGCCGTGCCGTCCCGGCGAGAGTCCCCAATATCCATGTTTAGCAATTTCGCTCTGTCTCGGTCGCCTCTGCGAAGATCTTGCAGATACCTCGACACTGTAGCACGCGGCGCTCTTTGGCTAATGTACGCGGCGGCCTGGGCGATAGCAAGGGGCATGTAGTCAAGCGCCTCGACTAGGGCCACGGCATCGTTATGTTCAACACTTCCCCCAAGCTTGTTTCGGAACAAGGCCAGAGCGTGTGTTTGTTCCATCGGAGGAATTCTGATGATGTCCGCGTAGCTTCCCGTCATTTGAAAGGCGACGTCTCGATTCCGGGAGGTGATTAGGATAAACCCATTTGGTGATTGAGGCAGAAACTCTAGCAACGGAGCTCGCACATTAGAAAAATTATCTTCCCTACCCTTACATCTGCCTGACGGGGAAAACACGTTAATGTCGTCCGCATTGTCAATAATCATTACCCAGCGACCATTTGCCTCATGGCTCAACCAGCCATAAACAAGCTTCAAGATGTCCACATCAGACCGGTCCCAGCCAGGGAGCTTAGCTCGTTCGGCGATCTTCCGGTAACCTTCCTCGAACCTTGCTGGGCTGCTTGCAGGCACCCAGAAGACCCAGGTACTTGGGGATCTTTCTCGTGTCCGGTACGAGTATTCGACGGCAAGCTGGGACTTTCTTTCGAGCTTGTCAGTTCATGCCTCTCCGGGGAACAATACGCTTGTTGCCTACCCAACGCCACCAAGGCCCACAAGAGCTACTCTGGACGCAGGCTGCTTGCTCTTACACTCTATTTCGGCAAGGACGTCACGATCCATGAAGTGTGGATCACGCCGGAAAGGGACGGTGGACGACGGAGTGGGACGGGGTAGGGTTCGGTCTACTAAAAGCGGGCTGTCAGCATGTAGATGCGCTGCTTCGAACACGGAGGAGCTATACCTGCCAAGGGTCTTAGTGAAGCGGCGGCGTGGTATGTCAGCGTCTGGATATACCCCCGGACCACCGAGGTTATCTTCTCCACCTTCGTGTCATACCGAAGGCTCCTAAGCGCCTTCCTGCCTCTTCTAGTCCAAGAGTCCCCTGGTGCGGGCAGCACCTCTGCAATTACGTCGTCTAGCAAGTTTATCTGTACGCGGCACCCTTCGACAGCGGGCAGGAGGGCATTTCTAGATTCATCCTGCATGGATCCGGCATCAATCGCTGCTTTCGTCTGCCGGAGGGCATCCAGAAGCACGGGCAATTCGGCTTTGATGTGGCGGAAGGCTTCCGGGATGTCTCCGAACTTGGACTGATATTCTTCAAGACGTCTTAGCACGCCGGAGCCGAACTCAACGAGCTGGATGATGTTGGCGACGATGCCGACGACGGTTAGAGCTTCCGCCATATCATGTCAAGAATTCTCGGGGCCGCGAGGCGGGATATCCCAACAGAAAGGAGAAAGTCATCACACACAGAGGATGTATTTGAGAATGCCGAAGAACTACGCAGAACTTTTCAGCTCGGGTGTAGCTGCCTTAAGGGACGCAATGCTACGTAGGCTGTGCTGGGGCAGGCTGAAGCGGGGCGCGCCTGCGTGTTTTCGGCTTCCTATTCTGGCGCAGGTATTATCACGTGGCGGCGGGGGCACCGGATTTTTTAATATTAGTACATATTAAAAGGAGGCACGCTCCGTTCCATTGTCCTTACGACGAAGGCCTGGAAGTCCAAGGAGGTGCAAATCATTTTGCAAAGCCACACAGCCCGACTGCGTAGTTACCCTCCGCCTACCGCCAGCGGTAATCCCAAGGGAGATTCTATCGGCGCATCCTAGGACCCAGGTAACCGGAGTCGGCGAGAGACGGAGATTTTGCATCCATTTAAAGTTGTTCACCCAACTTGCCCTGATGAACTTGTATCGTAAGGTTAAAGCCCGTTTACTTACAAACTGTACGAGCAATTCCATCCCCACTTTTCGTATATCACTTTTGATACATGTGATAGAAATGGTATCTGAATAAGACTTGCACCCTCTTTAGCGTTTGGGCGTCCCTTTTTTAGAGCTAAGTAGGCTAGAAAGGACTTTGCAGATGGGCGGTACATGGTTACAATAAGTAAAGAGAGAAAGTGTGCTGTTGTGGTCTCCGAATTTAGGTGGCACGTACCGCCGCTTTCAGCCGCCTCGACAGCGAGAGCGCTGGTCGCTGCACGCACACTGCACTTCACTCATGCATTTGGACGGGCCATTCATCCTCTATACTTTTCCAGGTCTTCCCGGCTGTCCGGCTCAGAGGTCTGTATACGAACAAGCGTGTCTCACGACACAGGTGGTCTAAATACATACGCAGTAGAGCTTCTCATCCGCGCCAAACAGCCTCGATCACCGCGAAGAAGGTGATTGGATTCGCCTTGAGACTAACAACCTCGAACCGCTCGTCTGCGGCCCGGAAGATGTCCCTATAGGACTCTGCCGGGCGTTCCTTGGCGTTGAAGAGGGCCATCATCCGCAGGTCTGTTGCGGTACCCATCTGCTGGATGGACCGGGGCAAGGCTTGTGGTGGTGCGCCCTCTTTGCCCTCCTTGTCCTTGCTCTCCTCCTTGCCCTTGGCGGCGCCGTCGCCTTCGTCGGCCACCTTGCCGATATACTCGATGACCACGACTCGGTTGCCCGGTCGTAGCGCCGGCACCAGGGCCCGCAGGATACGCGCCGCCTCCGGCTCCGGGTAGTCGTGGAGGATCAGCTTGAGCATGAAGATGTCGGCCTGCACGGGCTGCGGCTGCAGGAGGTCGTGCTCCACGAACGACACGCGTGACTTGAGTTCCTCCGGTACGTCCGCCTCGAAGACCGGCTTCACTTTCGGCATGTCTTGCACCACGATGGTGAGATCAGGGAAGTTCCGCGCCAGCATGAATGCGTCTGCACCTGCCGAGCCCCCGACCTGCTAAATGTTAGTCGCGATAACTCCAATTGAGGCGAAAGTTCCACGATGACCGTGGCCATATGCAGTTGGTTAGTAAGGATATACTCACATCAACCAGCTTTGCGCTGCCCGCAGCCTTCCAATCAAGGGCATCTAGCACAATGCCCTCGAGGTGGAATATCTCCTTGACGTACGTCATGAACTCGACGAAGCGCTTCTGCCGCCAACCCCGCCTCTCCCCTTCGCCGTCGTTCTCAAGGAACTCCCAAGAGTTTCGGTGCTTCCCCGAGAACGTGCCGCCGCTGTGGAACAGAGCGAAGGCCGTCTCGCTCATCTCCTGCGTCAGTTCCGACTTTCCGCGGCTGTATCGATCGAGCGCTTGGTTTAAGACCATCATCGGCGCGCTCGAGATGTCCAGAACGGAGGAGACGAGGGCTCTCAGGCCTGCCTGCTTTGCCAGGGCGGCCGAGCGCGACGTGTGCTGGATGCGCGAGTTTGGCTTGCCGGGTTCCGTCTCGGCGAAGAGCCGGAGGGTGACGGCGTGCTGCAAAATGCGGTAGACGACATCTTGTGGCAGAGATGTGTGTTTCGCGATCTCTTCATATGATGCAGAGCCGTCTAATGGCACAGCAGACCAGAAGTCAAAGTGGTTCAGAACATTCAGAGCCGAGGCATCAGGAATGGCCTGCAGGAGTCAGATAATGCACGTCATAAGCCCGGACAGGACTGCTTACATTGTGGACGTAGTTGTAGATGCTCTCGCTTGGGCCTTGACTCAAGTACCACATATCGTTCAGTGCATCCGTAAGTAACTGGCGCGTTACGAACATCTCCGCCGTCATGTCCGCATACTTGACCGGACTATCCGCCGCAAGGGTCGGGGCAGGGATGTTCTTCTCGGCCAGCTGGCGAGTCAAAGACGCCGAAAGTTCGGTGATCTTCGCCGCGAGCTCATTTAGGGTCAGTTGAGAGTCCGCCATCATGAATCTCGGCTGGCGCGCTATTTTGAGGAGCAGATCACGGAAGAGGATATCGCGGAAGGACGTCAAGGGAGTCCGACTCAAGGTAAGAGGTGAGGAGGTCTGGTGCCTCCCTAGCCACTGCAGAAAATTTGAAGCTGGTCCATTTATTAAAAGCGCTCCCCGCTGTCGGACACCCGCTCGTTCTGTGTGCGCACCGTATCGTGGGACCAAACCTGAACCCAGGAACCCCAGCTTGCTTCGGTAGCCAATCTGATGATGGCAGGTGAGTACTGCGACCCACTGATGATCAGATAAGATTATCTTATCAATCTAAAAACTTTTGCCCGTTGCCGTCACCAAGTCCAGCCAAGGCACTTCGTAATACGCCTAGACTGCTAAAGCTAGGCACTAACTACTAGCTCAGAAAACGTAACGCGCCGAGCAATCCGAATCTGTTACTTATATGGCTAAGTCTCCGGCTTTGTAATCATGTCGCCCAACTGGCACGTACAGCCTAAGTAGGAAAGCCGACGACGGTACGCAAATGTCGACAGAAACCTCTTATTTGCCATTTACCTCCGTCTTGTAATTTTTACCACAGCAATCAGCAATCACCTGGCCAAAGATCGGGCAGCAGTGTATGGTAATCGCTTCAGATTTTCAACCCCTCATTTCGCTCCGCCCCCGGTCATGGGCAAGGGTGGGGGGCACGCAGGACGTTAAGTATGCAAAAGTGGGTGATCCGCCTAGATCTATTCCGGAGCCGGGCATCTTTCTCTTTTCGTCATCATTCTCCTCCTGCTTTCCCCACTTCATCTTTGCATGTCCCCGGTAACAAGTGCGCCCTTAGCCTAAGTATTCTCTCCTGTTCAGGCTTTTCCATTCCGTGCTAGGACCGGCTCCCAAGTGCGTTCAGTACTTCCAGGATGCTCTCAATTGCGACCAGCTGCATCAATTGGCCCATACCCCTGATTCTCAATGAGATGCCAGCCTCCCGGAGAGGATTGACTATAGTATGTGCTCTATCTTGTCAAGTAGCGAGAGCCAAGTAGCGAGAGGGCAGCCGGGAACAAATATCATAAGCGATCAACAATATAATTACCACTGTCTCCTGGCGCTGCGTTGTGCCCATAATGCAGCCAAACGCTCATTTGCCTAATTTCAACGGCTAGGCTCCTATACTTATCTTCGCACGTTCGCGGCACGATGTACCAAGTAAACCGTAACGCAAAGTTTTCCGAGTGCTTAGAGGGTAATGGCGCTATTTAATGAACCCACTTTCATACTACCGCAGATGTTTCCTCCTCAGGAACTTTGCGTTATAGGCGGGGTGTTTCGACAAATTACTTTGTGTTGAGATAAATGTTGACACTACAGGAAAGCAGCGGAGGAGGTACTGCAGTCCTATAAATAGGGTGCGTTGCTCATGCCATTTTCTCAGTCGAATCCAGGCTTTTATTATCAATTCCCCATGTCGTTGCTCCGGGAGTCTCACCGCCATGGATTACTTCAGAGCGTATTAAACCCCGCAGGATAAGGGGGTAGCAGCCAACCAAATCCGGGACTGCCAAGCAATGTATTCATCTTCGATCAGAACGCAGTTCGTTCTGGCAGTGAGTATTGTAGTATACAATAGAATACAAGTGCCGGGTAAACGACCAATGGAACTCCGATCTTGACCTGCCGAACCGTAACATCACATCGGCTAAAAAGCGTCCAAGAACTTGATGAGGGGTGGCTATCTATCGAGCCATGTACGAGAGCGCCTACTTCATGCCTTTATTACCCCTTCACCTCCTCCAATATCATGTCGAAGATGCTTGGTCGACTTCGCGGCGTCCTCCAGAACAAAACGATTCGTACTATTGCAATTCCCGGGACCGCTCACAAGTCAACAGTCACAGGGCTCAGCCAATAGGGGCGGACAACAGTGTCTATCCAAGCATTTCTACGATGGCGGCAAGACACCACAGAGCCCTCGGGCTTTTGCAGGTTGTCGCGCTCTTCGGTATATCGGCTGCTTTCAGTCCCCCCGCAGGACATGACACGCCGATGTGTGCCGCGGTATCCGAGAACTTCATCAACTTCAATCTGCAGGGCTTCGAGTACAGGGTCCCCGATCCTCCGGAGACTGCCCGGCTGACGTTCAACATCACCCATTCCGCCACCAGGTATACCAGCCAATGCGATATGGAGGGGCCGGAGCTGGCTCCCGGCGCCGGGGGCTCTGGCCAGGAGATTTGGATCCCGTGCGGCGACGTATCCGAATCTACTGGTAGCTCTGGTGAATACTGCGACCTTAAGACGTATGTCTTATTCGAGAGGGATTCAGGACGGTTATCAATCAACCAGACGTGGTATTGCGACGATGTTACCCCTGAATATCCGTGAGTGCCCTGTTTTGTCTTCTGCCAGGCAACCCCTGAGGTCATCTTCACTAATCACGCTGCGGTATCCAGGATCGCGTTCACGGGCACAGCAGATTACGTGGTGGCAAATCTCACTTGCAGTTCTTCTGGTAAGTGGCGTGCGGATAGAGCTACTAGCTTTCCCCCGGCTAAAGTTTCCATATTAGATCAATATGTCGAAGAATGCACGGCACCAAGTGCTAGGATCAATATCTGGCAGTGGGGACGAGACGACCTTCATCCGAACGCACTCGAGTGCCCTCTCAACGGGACACAGACAACCCAGCAATTATCGCGCACTGTGAAAACATAGATATCCGGCTTCCGACTAAGGCTGATAGGTCAAATGAACCTTGTTATTACAAGCACAATGGCAAAGATGTTCATATCGAGAGACAGGGCTATTGGCATAGAATGGGAGATTGGATTTATATGAATAATCTAGCTCATGTTGACGACTATTTGGTAATATTCGCATGCTGCCTGACCATGACAGGCGTCTAATCACTCCCTTTCATACTCGCATCAACGGAAGCCTCGTGATGCCACGCCGATAGGATAAGGCGTCGCTCGAGGCCTTCTGAAGACCAAGCTCCTGACGTGACGTGTGGGCTCAAGCGGACGCTCCGGCAGAGTATCAAAATCGAAGTGATTCGTCTGCGTCTTCTTCTCGAATGCCGCTTGGCTACCAAATGCGGGCCGAGAAGTGGTATCGAGTTCTGTAGCGCCTCCCACCAGTTCCGCGGCTCATAGGGATCCTGGTGCCAAGGCACGACGGCGCCTAGGTCGCCATCCTTGTAATAGCCGGTCTCGATGTAACGATAGCGATTTGCTTTACGTGAAAGCTTACCTGCTCTGCTTTTGACGGTGATGTTGAAGCTTCCTCTCGTGGATATCGGCGTTGTTGAAGCTAAGCCGTTACTTAAAGCCTAGGTTAGCTCTAGTCAAGGTGTAAAGCAACCGACAGAAGCGCCCTTCCTGTGTGAGGTCTTCCTCGCCGGTAATGAGGTCCGGCCGGTCCACGATGAGTAAGAGGTTGCGGCATATCTCCTTGTGAAACATCGAGATCACTTCAAGCGCGGTATTATACGTTACGATGGCGCTATCTAACTGAGCCAAGAGTTCCGAAATCTCAAGCCCGTTCTTTATAAGCCTCCATGGAAGCAGTGAAGTCATTTGACGGATAATAGAATACGTCACGGAGTATGAGATCTAATAGTGTCCCGCCATAGTGCGGGGCCTCAAAATTTTTGGCATTAGAGGTCTGGCACGGAGAGTAAGCCAGCTTCTAGACTGCTTGTATTACCTCTGGTCCTGTAACGCATCTTGCAGAAGACGGCGGCGCACTTGATCGCGCAACCTCAGTGCAAGCAAGTGTAGGCGTACAGACACACGGCGGAGAGCCAGCTTCATTCTTCAGCTGGTGATCAACACAGCTTCATGTTTCTGATTGATCAGCCGCTGTATTTGCCTCGACTGCGATTTTGGAAAGCTTGATACCGCGAATGGTAGAACGCAGTCTTATGACTGTAGCTAGTCCGTCTTCTACCCATTCGAGTAGCCTAGCCGACTGTGCTAACAAGTCAGCTTCTATGGTATACGCCGCCTCGCTCGCCATGATAGCGTCAGTAGCCTGAAACTTAGGATTACTCGTAGAAGAAAGTAGAATCAAAGCGATTCAGGCCAGTCCGAAGCATTGCTCCAGTCCATGCAAGCATCAGTTACGTTTCAGAAGATGTCAACTTCGAGTTCTTGGATCTACCTCGCAATGATGGTCGATAACCACAAATGGGGGAGCACAATGACAACGTTCCTCTCTCGATTATTTCTCTTTAATCCCAACTTAGTTGCTTAAATTTCCTGGGGCCCGCTAGATAGGCGTTCGCGTTTGACATTCAATGTCATTCAATGAAAGATACGCCCTGGGGGATGAAATTATACTTTCTTGCTCATCATGTCGACTTTTGTGACCGATTATCTTATGAGATCCTGGCACCACACACTGAAGCATATACGGCCGAAGAAGAAGACATTATCAGGTTGGTCTCCAAGAGGTCCTAGATAGAAAGAGAGGGTAGTGAAGCCCCCTTAAAGACACATAAAAACAACTGTAATATAGAGAAAGCTGTACCGGAGATGGTACTGTAATAGCAATCTTCACTAGTGGCTGCCCTAAGCCAAGGCTCAGCTGAAGGGCTTAGGGCCTGAACGACAAACTTCGTAATGGCTTAATGGCTTATTGACAACGTGTACATCAGTACCTATAATAAAACTGGGGGACTTACAATGTATTATTCGTATCCACTCCAGAGCCCTAACCCTAAAGCAGTTACCCCCCGGGTTATGGACTTCTCTCTCCGCCGCAGGTAGATATCGCCGATCCTTCTTTATTTTAACCTTTCGCAATACACGCAAAGCCCGTATGACAGCGAAAGTGATTGCCGTACGCCGAATCTGTTTTTGAATCAGAAGTTCCTCCATATTCCACGCTTTAGAACGATAAAAAGGGTTTTGAATTGCTGGATTTATCAAGGTACCGCCTATTAAGCGACTGTTGCTAACAGTCGTTTAGGAGGCGTTACTTTCGTTAATTTCTGCCGCTGATCTTAGCCATTCTGGGGACTCCGATAATTCCGGACGAAAAGATACATTGCGTTAGGTGTGCATGACTTGTGATCGATACCCTTTACGAAAACTACAGCTAAAATGGGCTAGATTCGGTATTTAGCGTTTTGGCGACGTATTTCGTACCCAGAATGCGGTGCCATTAAGCCATTAAGCCGCTTATTTGAGCTCCGAAGCGCGTTGTCGTTCAGGCCCTTAGTCTTCAGCAGGGTCCGACATATCTGTCTAGCCCGGAGATGTGGTACGATACCAAGTGATTACCGTTGCTCATGTACCGAGTACAAACCTATGAGATCTGATAGTGCCGAAAAATGTGAGGCCCCACACTATGCGGGGCATTGTTAGATCTCATAAAACCCGAGAAAGTGGTACTACCCCAGATCCCTGGACACGCTGCGGCCCGCACAGTCAGGGGTTATTACAAGGTTGGTCCAATGGCACGTTCTGCGTCAAGTAACATAAGATCTTCCAATCCTGATTCTACAACTCCCAGGTGTATTCTTTGTTAGTTACATCCACCCGGTCCATCGTAGGACCAGGTAGGAACTCTTACAAATCTATATGAGGAAAATATGCTATGGTGGTTTTTGCTAGTGTTTGCTGCTATGGTAAAGTGACAAAGATCGATCTTGGCCGATATGCCAATGTAGAGTACAAAATCTTTTGGAGTCTATATTATGGCCTCATAAAGCATATGGTGGTCCAGTGAGAATAGTGGGACGTACCGTATGGGAATCGACAGGTCGACTGTGTTTCTTTACAAGTCGTCGGGCCTGATCGCATGTGCCATGGGTGCCAGCCGCAGCGTGATTGCTCGATTCCCCTCGCTTTCCCCGCCTTGGCCGGGCCCGACATGAGGTAGCCTTGAGACCTCTCGCCATAAGGCCAAAAAGGGTAGGTATCCTGGGAATCGCTAGGCATGAGCAGCTCTCAGCCTCTGCTGAGGCGATTACGGTCAAGATGGTAAGCGGTCAGCGACACAGCGAACAACCGGTTCAAGCAGAATGTTAACAGATAGTGTCGTCGCCTAGGTTTATCTGAGATTCTTCTCGTCGTCGAGGAATCGCCGAGCTAGTGAAGTCTCAAGTGGAACCGATCCTCTGTCACCAAATCCCAGACCCAGTCGCGCTAAAAGCCTAGAAAGTGGTGTCGTTCTCATCGCTGAGGGGCCAGGGGGGCCCAGTTGCCAACATGGTGCTCCTAACCAAATTGACCACGAGCGGCGGCCCCGAGCTCCCTCCGATACGCCCGTTACGATATCGTCGACAAACCTCTCCGTGCGTCCAGTCCAAAGGCAGCGGACCCCGAGCCGAGCGTCGGATCCGCTAGGGTTGTCGCTTCTATACTCTCCGAATGGTGATGCCTTGGCGGATATTGTCTTCGTTCATGGCTTAGGCGGGTCTAGCAGACTTAGTTGGTGCATGAGACATGATCTCGACATGTACTGGCCCCTGAAATGGCTTCCTGATGATCGAGAAACTCGGCAAACCAGAATATTTACTTTTGGCTACAATGCGGACTTCCGTTCTTCATCCCAGAGCGCGAACCTGGGGATCTCCGATTTTTCTAAGGCTCTCCTATTCGATATGCTATACGGAAGAGACCAACACGACAAGCCTTTCGACTTTGGGCAGGTAAGGGCACTGTCTAGCCGTAATAGTGTCTGTCACTAAGAAGCCTCAGCGGCCTATCGTGTTTGTCACACATTCCATGGGTGGTTTGGTCTTCAAGAAGGTGAGCAGCACCGCTAGACCCATTTTTACTTCTAATATCAACCGGTTTCTCTAGGCATACCTTGACGCCCAGCTGGACCAGACATATACTAGCGTCACTGAAGCAATCAAAGCGGTCATATTTCTAGCAACGCCTCATCGTGGTTCCGACCTGTCTGGGTTCTTAAACAAACTACTGTCCGTCAGCTTCTGCCATACGTCTAAGCAATACATCGCTGAACTCGGCAACAATGCGCCCTTCCTGAAAGCAATCAATGACCAATTTCGTCATCTTGCAACGCGGCTTCAAATTTTCTCGTTTTATGAGACTTTGAAAACTTCGGTCGGCCCAAGCCCCGCAGTAAGTATCTACCCTATGCATACTCTAGAGGCATGAGATCTGAATCACAGCCAGGTGGCGATACTGGACGAAGACTCGGCAAAGCTCGGGTATCCTGGCGAAATATCCCGCTCCTTAAACGCCGACCATCATGGTGTATGCAAGTTCGACACGCCGGAAAACCCTAACTATAGAGCCGTCCTCGGAGCTTTAAAATCGTTGGTCACGTCTTACTCTGACAACAGTACGCTATCGTTCCACTACGAGCAGCCAAATGATAGCCTGACGTTTAGCAGATACATACTCCGTCGATAGCGAAATGCAGATGATCCGATCTTTCTTGTGTATACCAGAGAACCCTGAGCACGATCTTAACTACTTTTGGGGCCGACGAGCGCAAGGGACTTCGTATTGGATCTTGGAGCATCCACAGCTCCGCTCCTGGACTTCATCACCTTCAGTGTCCGAGCTATTATGGCTTTTCGGTCGGCCAGCTCGTGGGAAGTCTATTCTAGCTTCGTTCCTAGTCCACCATCTTCGTGACGAAGGTGCTGCGGTTCAACATTTCTTCTTCAGAGGTGGTGATGAAACTAAACGCTCTATCGGAGCGTTGCTCCGGCTTCTAGGATTCCAGATTGCATCGCAGCTTCCACTCTTTCGAAAGGCACTTGTGAAACTTGCCGAGGGTGGATATAAGCCTAAGGATGCCGATTGGAAAGCTACATGGAAGAAACTATATACCGGTTTACTATTCAAGATGGAATCGTGCACTCCGCTCTACTGGATCATCGACGGTCTTGACGAATCGAATGGAAGTCAGCAGGTTTTGGAGTTATTAGCAGATATCCACGACTCAGCCACTCCTGTCCATGTCCTGGTAACTAGTAGATTGAGTCCCGGGTTATCAAGCTCTTTCGGACGAGTGAATTCCAGATTACCATCATCGGCAATGTTACCAATCGACCAGGAATTCACAGACATGGAAATATATGTCGAAGAGCAACTGCAGTATCTCGGCTGGGACCCCTCTGTCAAAGCTGAAGTGAAGAAGAAAATCCTGGCCGAGGCAAATGATAACTTCTTGTGGGTTCACTTGATCCTGGAAGAAATTAAGGAATGTCACACAGAAGACGATGTAAGGGCAACACTGAGCGAGTTGCCACCCGGCATGGAATCGCTCTATCAACGGATGGAGACTTCGATAGGGCGTATCCGGCGGACCTCCGAACTAAAGCTCTCCCGCCAGCTCTTTATCTGGGCAATCTATGCTCGCCGGTCCTTGTCCATTGAAGAGCTGACATCGTTGCTTAAAGCCGAGTTCGGCCTCATTCTAGATATGCCGAACACTATCAGTAAACTTTGCGGCCATTTCCTCGTAATAGAAAGCAATCACCGCGTTGGTCTACTCCATCAGACAGCCCGTGAGTATCTCATATCGTCGAAGAACGTGCCCTTTTCGGTAGATGCTTCCGACGCGCATAATGATCTCTTTCAAAGGTCTCTTTCGGTATTTATGGATAGAAGTCTTCGATCCCAACTCTCCACAACAGGATACAAGCTCCTTCAGTACCGCGCGACATCCTGGATGCATCATCTTAAAGCACTCGACGAACCTCAAAGGTCTGACAACCAGTTAGACATACTGGTTAGGTTTTTCAGCGAGCCTTCCTTTCTCACCTGGGTCCAGATCCTGGCGTCACTGGAACACTTAAATGTCCTGATTGAAACATCATTCTGTCTCAGCTCTTTTATAAAGCGGAAAAGGCGAGCCGACAGTGCAAAAGATCCCTATATGCGCCGGTTCGAGGATCTGGAACTTCTGGATCTGTGGTCTCGTGACCTGCTGAAGCTTCCCGCTAGATTTGGCAGCAGCCTGTCCTTAGACCCTTCCTCTATTCAGCACTGCATTGCACCGCTCTGCCCTCGGAATTCCGCTATCTTTAGGACATTTGGCGCGAACTCAACGGTTCTAAGTGTAAAGGGCCTACCAGAAGACTGGGACGACTGCCTCGCTCGGATCTGCGTTGGAAACGAGCACCCAGCCTCTCTAATATGTTGTTCAAGTCGTTACCTCGCAGTAGTCAACACTATCGGAACGATCTTCATATGGGACTGCACTATATTTCACCTCTTACATACAATATCGCACGGAGAAAATGTGTCCGCTGCGTCGTTCAATGCAAGTGGCGACCTTATCGCAACCTATGGATCGCGCAGGACGAAAATCTGGTACCCCCATTCAGGTTTCCTAGTCAAGTCCATTGATAACTTGCCTGAGATACAACCACTCTTCTTGGAGTTCCTTGGTGACGAAACAGGTCTCATAGTCGGTTCCGACCGCCGGCGCGTTCTCCAAGCTTCTTTTCTTGACGAACAGCCGCGCTGGACAGTCTTGAATGAGGAGCTCTTAAACGACGTTGAATCTCTAGAGGGGACATACCTAAATTCTCCGACGGTACTTGCTATAAGCCCAGACCATTCCAAGATTGCGGCGGTTTACCGCAGATATCCCCTGACGATCTGGTCAGTAAATCCAGCCGGGGTTGTAAAGCGCATGAATAGGGGATCCAGACAGGGCCAATCGCCGACAGCCTCGCCATTTGTAAGGGACGTAGCTTGGCATCCAAATAGCGAGGAACTGATCGGCTTATTTTTGGACGGTTGCTCATTCAAATTAAACGTCTCAGACGGCACATACCAGGAAACCGCCCCTGATCAAGGACAGTTCCCATGTAATATCCGCCTAAGCCCAGACGGTGCTGTCTTTGCCATCTTCGGTGTACATGGATCCATTAAATTGTACGATTATCAATCATCCACTTTGATATATCAGATGACGTCGGAAGATATTATAACGGGGTTCTGCTTCAGTCAAGACAGTCATCGCTTTTACGATATCCGACAGGGATCCTGTAGTATATGGGAACCAAATGCGCTTCTAAGGCTATCAGCTGCAGAAGAAAACCCGCCCAGCAGTCAATCACCCGATGAGAACGCTGAACAATCGAACCATGCCTCTGAATCTTTTGCCGACAATGGCCCTCCTGTGACGCTAGTCTCTCCAATCCCCAAAGGGTCTGTTGTCGTCGTGGGAGACGATGATGGCCTCATCGAACTGCTTGATTATGATTCCGGAGACAGGATACAGATCGACCGCATCGCGACTGGAATGGGCGTTGAACATCTGGTTTGGAGTGAGGATAGCTGCAATTTCGCTTATGCTGAAGTTGGAGGCCACCTGACTGTCGTGCACGTCGAAGCCACGTCAAGCGGATGGAAGAAGCTTCGCGTGGCGCGTTTCAAACCAAAACAACAGTCTGGCGGCATTACTCAGCTTCTGCTATCCCCCGACTCCAAGACTCTCCTGGTAGCTTTCCCGCAGAACGTGCAGTTATGGTGCCTAGAACCCGTGGAGTTGCGTGTCACCCACACGTACAGTTCTAGGGAAGTGGCTGCGAGATGGGCAGTACACCCGGATTCACCTTCACATCTCCTGTCCATAACGCCAAGTGAATGTGTCATGTACACATGGAGCGGGCTGCTGGAATCAGCCAGATGGACGATTTCTGCCATGGACAGTGCACATAGCGCACAGACAACAAGTGACTCAGCTGCGCAACAGCTGGACCAGAACCCACGGGACTCCGAAGCCGTCGTTGAAACAGTCGAGAAGGCTATTGTTACGCACTTCAAAACCCATCTGCTACTCACCATAGCAAGAAGAACATCCCACCATCAACTCCCGCCCCGGTTTCTTCTCCTCAATGGTAACATCGAGTTGAACAGAAGTAGCGAGAATACCGAAGCCAAAGCAATACGCGTGCCCGCAGAAGTCTTAGACCAGATATACATACCGCTTAATGTCCTGAAGAACGACCGCCTCGTATTCTTGGATAATGCATTTGGGATATGTACATGGCATTTGAAATCCAACAGTGGCCATCGCTCTATAAAACGGCATTTCTTTGTTCCCCGAGACTGGATATCCACTCAAAATGTTAACCTTATCCATGTCACGCCGCTTGGCTCTATTCTCTGTCCCCTGAAGAAGGAAATCACTGTTATTAACAGTACAATTGGCCCGGAATGGTAGCAGCGGGCCGCTTGTGTTCCAAGACTCTTTTCGATGTCAGTCCCACCTTGGCATGGATCGGAACTCCTAACCCCTTTGCTAGTGCTAACATCTCTAGGGCGTTTCATAGGGAAAGTAGCGGACATCGCAAAAGGCAGACACTATGGCATAACATCAGGAACTCAGGAAAGCGCTCCTATAGGAACGGCAGATGCCGATGAGACTTCATACGCACATGTTGCTCGGCCATTATATCCGGCGCTACGCAGGCCTTACTTGTGTCTTTGATCGATCATGCTTGACTTATCTAGAGGTGTCCGGGGGCGAGTGATTGCGATTTTTCTTGCTTGAAGACATTGTCCATTGAAGTGACTGAGGCTTCTTGTTTAGGGCTTATGCTCGAAACGACATGTTGATATCGATGTGTTTATAGCCAATTAACGGGAAGCTTGATCTCGTATGCTTAGCATCTTGCGAAATAAAAACATCGATGTCAGGTATCAGCTGGTGCAATAAACCGGCCAACTGAAAGAAAGTTCGGGCATCTAACATACGGGAGAGAGATACCGCCAGAGGATGTTAGACTTACCCATCATACGTAGTACAGCGCGGTCGGTCAAGCGACCATCTTTATGCTAGCCTCTTTGATGGAGTCATTAATATCTATTTCTTGCTTAAATTCAAAGCAGGGTGGATGTAAGACTAGGCGACCTCAAATAAAAAGCCCGCTCTGTGTGGCGAGATATAATGGGGTTGATATAGGGGTTGGCGACCCACATTTCTATGTATCTTGCCAGCAGCCACAGTGACCAAATGCAGAAATCTTGCTTTACATACATGATTGGGTTATCAAAGGATGTTCTGGGACAGGGTATCCAGGCAGCATCCTGCAGCCTGGGCCCACTAGCCGACAACACCCGTCGCTGATGGGCTTGATGGGGTACTGGGCCCTCGAAAGGGGGTCACACCTTGGCACCTGACACTAAACAGTTGTATAGTCAGGCTTTCTAAGCTGGCTATTTGTCATGTAATACAGCTGGAATTCTCTTCAGCACAGCCATAGTCGAACCGATTCTTGCAGAAAAGGGCATCAAAGATATTATTCCTACAAGTCAACCTGTATTCCTCACTGTTCCGGTTCGTGCCGGGTTTGAGTCACTATGTCTCGCCAATTACAGACGCATATACCGCTAGAAATAGATGCGTACAGATGTATATATGTTTGCGTGGGCGTAGGTGTACGTGTATATGTGCCTTTCCTCCCACTTCTTGATACGTGGACTGCCAAGGGAAGCGTCAGTCCCAGCTGAAATAGCTAGGCCTCGGTCTAGTTAGATCAGCACCGAGTGGAGATTACTTTTAGCATCCCCGGTACAGCCTTCTCTCAGTCACAGCTGTTTTTATGTGTATTTATAGAGGCTCCACTACCCCCTCCTTCCAGCTAGGACCTTCTGAAGATCAACCTGACAACTTATTCTTCTTCAGCCGTATATGCGTCAGTCTGTGATGTCAGGCCATCATAGGAAGGGTATCAATTACTATTGAGTTCACACCCCGACGTACCTTTGAGCTCTCCTTTGTATAGTGCCCAGACACATTATACCCTAACACTCAATCCCAAAATATCCAATAGAAAATGAGAGAAAATAAGGAAACCATGATAGCAGCCTTCCCCACAGCGCGAATAACTCAGTTCGCTCAGAGCTGAACCTGATATGGTACCTCCTCCGACCCCCCTTCCCATGGAACATATTTCTCGATCAAGTAGTTGAAATCGTTATACGCCCTATACATCATTAGAGACGATTGTTGTGGTGTCGGTAGGAACCTTACGACCGCCGGGCAGGTGAGCCCGGGAATATTGCTGAGTGCATGAAGTTCGTCTTCGCGCTGTAAAGTCGATTCCTATCATCCCATTCCTCCTCGGGTTCGCTTGGCTCACAATGTCGAAGATACTCCCTGCGATAAGCTTTCGCTCTCATCTGGTGTCTCTCGGCACGCCAGATTCCAAGTTCCATCTCATTGTGGGCGTAATAAGCTGCGCAGTCGAAGATCCAAGGATCGCCGGTGCCAGCTTCGACTCCGATGTTTCCATCCCATAGGTCTCCGTGTATGAGCCTTGGCGTGACCTTTCGCCCATCGGCTTCCAGAGCGCCTATCAGACGTGGTATGAGATGGGACTGAACTCTTCGGTAGGTGGTATCGAGTTCTGGCCATATACCATTCGTCTCGGTGTCTTGGCGATACGCCTCCGCAAGCAGCTTAGAGAAGAACGAGGTCCAACTATCGTCCCATCCAACTGATTGAATTCGAGCTCCATCATAGGTCTGGATGTGGAACCCAAACTTGCCATTTGGAGATACGCTTTTCATATGCATCGCAGCTAGCTTGGCCCCAAGTTTGGCTGCATCCGGAAAACCCGGCACGAAGTGCTTAAACTCTATTATCAAGAAATAAACTGCCAGCGCCGGGTTTCTCAGTTTGCCCCAAGCGATTGGTTTAGGCACGAGGTCCGGGGCGAGGTTGGACAATTCCGACATCCCAGCGAATTCACCCTTGAGCTGGCGCTTCCCGAGGTCCCCTGCGACATACTGCATGGCGTCAGCCGGCGAGTACGAACATGGGGCTTATAACTTCGTGGGGGCGGTGAGGCGGTTACCATACCTTGAGGAAAAAGGATGTGGGCTTGCCGATTGAATCGACGGCCGTGATTTTAGCTGTGAAAGACCAAGCTGAGACGCCATAGCTCACCGCCGACCGCGCTTGCGTCCCTTCGGGAAGCGCTAGTTTGCGCTCAATCAGTTCTTAAACCAGAGTCATGGTTGCGAACCAAACAAGGCATGAGGTGCAAGTACCTACCGTCGAGAACAGCTTCATCTAAGGGTATCTTTCCCCCCCAAAAGTCACTAAGTAAGGCCAGCTCTTGCTTTAGCTCATGTTGAAGCTTCAAATCCATCTTCATTGTATTTCCGTGGGATCAGTAACTAAACAACTAGCAGACTATCTTAATGAAAGTTCGAGCGAGGAGATGGGTACGCATGGTGAAGACAGAGCTTCGGGCTTTAGGGAAAATGCCTAACGCCGGAGCACCCCATCTGCATGAAACCCAATCTGGACATGAGCCTGTGGCACAGACAAATAAGTCGCAATTGGCTGGGTATGGAGCGCTGCGATTTATGCGGACGGCAATACCCGAAGACATGAAACACCGGAGAGTTATGGAAGTAGCGCCGGCAGGGCCGGATGTAATGCTGATAAAGCGAAGGAAAGCAATGTAGAACTTGCTAACTGACGAGACAGGGGCTCTTGGGGACGTTTAAGTATGGACTTCAGTTCTGGTATGTGTTAGGAGCTTTGCTAAAGTGAAAGGTGGTTGGTTACTGATATAAACTCTGAGAAGACAATGGATAAAGGAAAGACGGAAACACCCAAGGAGAATGAAAACGTGGATAACTCGGTATCCGACGCCTCTCGATATTCCGCTTTCTCACAAGGGCAAAAACGATGGATAGTGTTCCTAGCGGCCCTAGCCGCAATGTTCTCCCCTATGAGTAGCTTCATTTTCTACCCGGCCATCACATCGCTCGCCACGAGCCTCAACGTGACTGTGGGCCTGATCAACCTCGCAATCACGACCTACATGGTGGTATCCGGCATCACACCGGCTATCCTGGGAAACGCAGCGGACAAGATAGGTCGACGCCCGGTATATATTCTCGCGTTGACGCTCTATCTCTTAGCGAATATTGGACTTGCGCAGCAAAGTAACTTTGCGGCACTCTTGGTACTGAGAATGATACAGAGTGCAGGTTCTTCCGGTATATGTCCTTACTTACTGGTACTGGCAGACTTTTTTATTTGCTCGGTTAGCTTACCGAATCATTAAGGGACGATCTCACTGGGCTATGGAATCATATCGGACATTACAACCCCCGCTGATAGGGGCCTCTATGTTGGGGTTTTCAATCTAGGGTGCTGCCCCTTTCTTCTTCATTACTTGGATTTTTTACTGACAGATGAGTAGTCCTAATGTCGCACCTCCGCTTGGACCAGTCCTGGGCGGTGTGATAGCCGCCCAGTTAGGATGGGAATGGATATTCTGGTTCCTCTCCATCCTCGGCGGCCTCTGTCTACTCTTGGTCTTATTCACGCTCCCAGAAACGTCTCGGTTGATAGTGGGCGATGGCAGTAAACCCGTTGCGGGAATACACCGGACCTTCCTTTCGTACCTATCAAAAGAGCAGAAAGCCGTTACCCGACAGAGCGAAGAGAGAGACGAGGTCAAGCGTCGGGCATCATGGCCAAATCCCCTAGCATGCTTAAAGATGCTTTTCGTCAAGGATGTCTCGATCGTGCTGCTGTGTAATGGGATATACTACATGACCTACTGCTGCATGCAGGCATCCCTATCCACGCTTTTCATAGATATCTACGGGTATCAGGAGTTACAGGCCGGACTGGTATACATTCCGTTTGGGCTTGGGTGTTTGGCAAGCGTATACTTGTGGGGTCAGTCCATACACTCTAAAACACAAGATGCAAGAACTGAAACAATACAGGGAAGATGTTGAATTACGACTATGCAAAAACTGAAACGTCTCTCCGACATCAAATAGGGGCCGCGCACTCTAGCCAACATGATGACTTTCCAATAGAGGTTGCAAGACTTCGAAGCTCATTCTACTTAGTTGGCATCACTGCAGCTACGACAATAAGCTATGGCTGGTTAGTTGAGAAGAAAGTGGTAAGTCGCCCCACCTGCCGCGGAACCCCCACGCCAACCCCCCCGCCCCCCCCGGTTCCCCCAGGGGCCAGGGGGGCGGGTACTCCCACTCGGGGTTCATCCGAGGAGAGGCTAACAGCAAATAGCATGTCGCCATACCGCTCGCCCTTCAGGCGGTCACAGGCTTCAGCACAAGTGCCTCCTTCGTGGTAAGATAAGAAGGGGATCCTTTCACGCTGAGACATGTCTAACAAGAGGTGTGGCAGGCTCTCGGGACTCTCCTCACAGACCTGAATCCCGACGGGCCTTCGACGGCGGCCGCTTCGGCGAACATCGTGCGCTGCGCACTAGCAGCAGCGTCGCTCGCCGCCCTACAGCCCATCATCGACTCGGTGGGCGCGGGATGGTGTTTTACAATCTTCGGCCTCCTATGCAGCTTGTGCGGCCCTATGTTGCTCCTCGAGATGCGGATGGGCCATCGCTGGAGGCGGGCTAGATGGGCCGCGAAGTGAGTATCGTGAGGGGTAGTGCAGAATCATTCACCGTCTTTGTGCCAGGCAGTAAAACCCGAGGAGTGACGGACCCGCCGGTGCATGCAAGGGAGCTCGCCGAGATGTAGGAGTTATGTCATGCAGACCTTCGTGCATCCCCAACCAATGCACCTCGCACCATGACTACCCATTTACTATTCGACCAGAAGAGCTGTGCTTATGTACTACCGCGCAGAACTAGGTGTTGCTTACGGAGTACGAGCCGGCACTTCATTACAAACGCCTGGGCAGAGGACTTAGACTTCGCTCCCGTCTAGGGGGCACTGAATTGGAGTATCGATGCCGGAGTTGCGTTCCGCCTAAGGTACGAGAATGTTATTTAGACGACGGCATTCAACTTAATTCATGTGCGGAACATCAAACCCATACGACCTGTGCATCAATGGCCGGTCAACAAATCGCTTTGAGCGGGTGAGCATATTGAGGGTAGCGAGTACATGCCTGTTCATGACATGCTAGCAATACCCAATACCAAAAGCATTTATCCTTTAATCATCCGCTGTGCCCAGGAACCTTTCAGAACGCTTTCAGACACTCCATAGTACTCCTGCCTGCCCCCAAACGCCATGCTAGCGTGAAATGTGGAAGCGCTCATGCGTATACTAAACCCATCACTGCGCTGATTTTGTAGTCCAAGTGAACTCTTATCATGTTACCCAGATACCATGTATGATGATATCGTAACAACCCGGACCAAGACATCCAGCTCCAACTGATATTGATGATATATACAACCTCCTCTCTTAGTCACCGCGCGGCAAGATCACACGCACCGGACCAATCTACTGGAACGTGCCGCGGATCTTGGCGTACAGTTCTGTGTCGAAGAAATTGTAGTCCGGGTCCGGCTCGCAGAACTCGTGCTGTGTGAGGAGGCGCTCTGCTGTCGGACGGTCGCGGGGATCGCTTTTCATAGTTTGTCAGCTAATAATGCTACGATAGAAACCGTAATGAGAGACACAGAGCAGACAAACAAAAATACTCACACGGTAAAGCAATCCAGCATAAAGCCCAACGCATACGGGCTGATAGCCTCGCGGACCTCGTCGGCGATGGGGGGCGTCTCGCCGTTGGCGATCTTGTAGATGGCGCCGACGGTCTCCTCGCGGGACCAGGGGCGGCGTCCGGCGAACATCTCGAGGACGACGCAGCCGAGGCTCCAGATGTCGACCTTCGCGCTGTACCCTTCCCCCTGGCTCCGGATGACCTCGGGCGCCATCCAGAATACCGAGCCCTGCATGCTGTTGGTCTTGTCGTTGTCGTAGACGTCTTCGGTCTTCTTGCTGATGCCGAAGTCCGAGATCTTGCACGTGCCGTCCACGTCGAGCAGGATGTTGTCGGCCTTGAGGTCCCGGTGCAGGATCCCCTCGCGGTGCAGGTACGCGAGCCCCGACAGCGTCTGCCGCGTCAGCGATGACACTACCGGCTCCTCGAACTTGCCGTGCTTGCGCAGGCACGACCCAATGCTGCCGCCGGATATGTACTCCAGGAAGATGCTGATGCTCGTCTCCTTGCGCTCGCAGCCGAGGTACTGCACGATGTTGTTGTGGTCCAGATACTGCATCGTGTCGATCTCCTGGTCGAGCGCGGCCACGAGCTCCTTCATCTTGGCGCGGTCGCCACCCGCCGCTTTGGGGTTGACCTCGACTTCCTTGACAGCTAAGAATTCACCCGTCGTCGCGTTCATGCCGAGATACACGCGGCCGTAGGTGCCCTTGCCGATAAGCTCACCCTTGAACCAGCGGAATGTCGTCTGGCGCTTCGGTAGCGTGTCCTGTGGGATCGGCGGAACGATCATCGACCCCCTCTCGGGCCGGATCTGAACCAGGTTAGCGCCGAACATCTTGGTGCTCTTGCGACGTTGGATCATCGAGGATGCTCCGCCGGCTCCGGTCGCGGTCGAAGCGGTAGTGTATCGCTTGTTCGCTTCGTGGGCCCCGCGCGCGACTTCGCGGATCGACTTCATACGGCCGAGGCCCCCCGAGCGGCGCACACTGCGTTGCGCCACGGAAGCGATGGAGCTGGGTCGCTCGAGGGCTTTGAGAGTAGACTCGTCCGATCCCAACGTGTCGCTTTCGGTGTACATGGAGGACCTAGCCGTGGCGATGCCCGTTGGCAGGGTGGGGTCGTGGGGTATTGGCGGTATGGGAATATCAGCATGCGGCTTGGGCTCCTTGCTTTCGGGTTTATCCGTGTCCTTATTTTCTTCATTTTCCAATATAGGCGATACGGGCGGTGAAAACTCTTGAATTTGGTTCTCGTCGAGGACGGGCTGATCCAGATCGAGCTCAGGGAAGTACGCATCGAGGTCGCTGAGCAGGGCCTCGGGAGGAGGACGGTTTGCCCACACACCACGGTCAATAAACGACTTGCGGCGGTTGACCTTTGTCTCTGCGTCCGCTTGCCACTCGTCGGAACCCGGAGTAGCCGGCGTACGACGGTGGGAGCTCCGGCCGCTCCTGACGCTCCCCTCGTCGTCTTCAAGGTCGGGCGTTTGGCCGGCACCAGGCGAACCAAACGTCACAGACAGGCCTTTCCTAGATCTCTCGGTCTTCAACTTCAAATCAGGTTTCTTGTCGGGATCCGACCAGTCATCTCCGCTACTTGCACGTTTGTTCTCCTTTTTCGAGGGTTGTCTGCCCCTCACCGGAACAGCAAACAGGCCATCATCCGAATCATCTCCGGAGTCGTCGGTCTTCTCTGGCGCCGGTGCCTTTGGTTGGTCGAACTGTACGTCCGGCTCGGTAAAGTCAACATCGGGCCCGTAGGATTTCCGGCGGCCGCTCGGGGCTTGGTCCTTCGGCGGTTGCGAGGTGCTCGGGCTGAGCTCTCCGGGGGACGGGGCTCGTCGGGCTATTTCACGCATCTTAGTAACGAACTCATGTTGGGGCTTATTGTAGCCATAGGGCAAGGGGCTGTTGCCGGGCGAGTAGTCGGGAACGACGAAGGGTATATCCCCACGGCTCCAGGTCAGAGAACCGGGCGACCCAGGCGCCGACCGCGGACTGCTCCGACCCGACGCGCTGTGTCCAAAATCAACAGTGGCCATTGCTCCCTTACCTCGTTCGATTCCACTCTGGCCGGAATTGACACCAGCCGGCGACACGGACTGTGTCGAAGGCCTCCCAAGGTGTGACCAGGCGCTGCTCATGGAGACCAGTGCCCCGAGAGCCGATCCTACCGGTGGGGATCCTGAGCCAGGGGACCCCTTCTGAGGCATCTCCTGCCCTATTTCACTCGTCGAAGTAGCCGGCCTCCTATGGGTAGTGTGCCCATCCGTGCCATTTTGCGATAACCTCATGTTGTGACCTGACTTCTTGCTTAACGAATTCGCCTTGATCAAAGTAGCAGTTTCGACACCTGGCGGTGCGGGCGCTTTCCTCTGTGGCAAGAACGTCTCCTCCGGTCTCTTCTCCTCGAATGGAGACACCCGTGGGTGATCGAAATCAACGGTCCTTCCCACGATGCCCGGAGATTTAGGTGACGTGTCTTGACTCGTTCCTTGTATGACTAGTCGTCTCTTGTTGAGATATGCCTGTCGCTGTCTCTCCACCGCGGCTTGGTATTCGCTGGCCCTCACTGCCATGTCGGCTTCACTAACGGGAGTTGGGCCGTCCATCGTATTGCTTCTAGAGTCGGGCGGAGACGAGCTGGACCTTCGCCGTGTAAGTTGAGCGTAGGTATTCTCGTCCATGCTCGCCCCCGGAGGTAGCACGCCGGGCGCTAGAGATATTGGAACGTCTTTCCGTGGCTTTCCGGCACCCGTCATCTTGACAAAAAGCTTAAGCCCGCCATTCGGATCGGCCCTGGCGCGCTTGTGGAAAACCAGACTCTGGTCTTCTAAGGCTTCATCATGGTCAGTTCGTCCGAATTCAGTTAAAAAGACTTGGAGGGCGCTCGGATCGGAGAGGCCGAGATTCATGCAGATATTCGTCCGCAGGTCGGCAGCCGAGTCGCATTCGGTGACGTCGCATAAGCGGTAGTTCCACCCATCCAGAGTGACGAGTATGAAGAGTCTCCTTGGTACTTTGAGTCGCGAGGTTGGCGCATCATTCTGCATGGCAGATGGTGCTGGATCGGATATGTCAACAGATGTCCCAAATCGGCTTCCTAGAGAATGCGGTCTGAACATGTCCGGACTTGTTGGAGAGTAATCAGGGTCGATAGGAGAGGGCAGAGACCCGTCTTCCTTGGGCTTATGGTTTCGCTTTAGGAAGTGCAGGAAGCCCTTGTTGTTTTTCGCCGAGGTTGGTTCGGCACATGTGGGCTTGTCACCCGCGTCCAACGGTGAAAGTTTCCGAGCATCCTTTCTGCTAGCGTTGATCATCTCAGCAATACCACTCATGCCTAGCTGGGGCGCCTCAGGGGGGACGCCGGAGCCGTATATAGCGGCGTTCGACGAAACCGAGCCCGTACTATCCCTAGATCTATGACCGAACCGGCCGGACGGGGACGAGGCCGAAAGATTACCCCCGTAGTGCGGGAACAGTCCCGAGTGAGGCTTAGGGCTTCCTCCGGGGCTGTCACTTCGCAAGGCCGAGCCTAGTTCCCCGTGTTCGCTGTTGCTCGGGCTATGTTTCCGAGTACCTTCGGTGTCGATCTGTTTTAGGAGGGCCCGATGGTTCGGCTCCGTGATGACGGTGGTGTTGAAAGTCGGCATCGTCGTAGCTCTGGTCTGCGAGAACCTCCTGCTGGAGAAACCGGGGCCGGGCGCCTTGATGGGTGTGTTGGGGGAGTCGGCAGGATCGGTGCCGGCGCTCTGCGCGTGGTTACCAGCGCTGATCGACTCCTTCCTCGTGTGAGCAGCCGGCGGTTTCGACATATCGACGGGGCTTCCCATGACGATAGTCCTAATCAGACGGCGCATCCTCTTGCCCTCTTCTCTCTCCCGCTGCGGGTCCCAACCCGCCCCGCTCTTTTGGCATTCTTGTGCCACACGCGGGTAAACCTGCTGATGCATCATGCCGAAGTTCCCTCTACCTCCCTTTCCGCTTCCAAGCTCAAGAAACTGGGCCCCGTGGAGATTCAGCCCCTTAAACGTTTCTTGCCACTCCTTGGAGAAGTGGTTGGCAGCCAGCCACAGCAACACGTGATCGATGGGCCACTTGGCAGCCAGCTCGGGCGGGATATTGGAGCTCGTCGTAGTGGCGGTGGAGGTCGTGGACAACGTTCGGTCCTGAGAAAAGCCAGGATACAGGCCCCGGCTGTGATCGTCGGCCGGTGTCGTGTTCGCCGTGTTGTTATTATTTCCGTAGCCTGCAGTGGACCACGCCGTATTTTGCGCGCTCGTGTCGGGGAAGTCGAAACCGGGAATACCAACGCCGTCCCCGAAGGTGTCGCCCCCCGTCGGTATGTAGGTGGCGGACATGCCGCCCGGTATGTAGGTAGCAGACATGCCTTCGTTGTTCCTGTGCGCGTTTGCCGGCGGTGGGGGTGGTGGTATCTGGAGGGCACCAGTGGAGGCTTGAGCGTGTAGCTTCGGGTTATAGGCAACGTGCTGACCGTTGGGCGGCGGAGGCGGTATCGGATAGCCGGCGCGCGGGTCGTACGTGCGACTCCAGCTCCCCTGCCACGATGTCGTTCCCGGCGCAGGCCCGGGCGGAGGGCCGGGTAGAATGACATTTCCGGTCGTCGTGGGAGCGCTCGGGTATCTGGGAGGCGGTGGAGGGATGTTCACCATAGGAGCATTCATCTGCGACGGGTTCGGAGGCGACATAGGCGGCGGCGGAGGCACCTGAAAGGGCGGCCTCAAGGGATCCCTCGATGAATTTTGATACATGGCGGGCGACGGTGACCCGTCTCGGGGTCGCTCGTCTATTCGTGCGATATCGTAGTAGTCCCGTTGCTAACTAACAAACCAAGGCGTGATATATGCAACCGAGTAACGGAGGAGCAGGATAGAATACCTCGCATAAGAGCCTACCGCCCAGCGTCCCTTCTAACTCGACGACGTCTAGCTGCGCCTACGCCCGCGGGCAGGAAGCCGAGGAGTTGGGACGAACTATAACAAAGAGCGGGAGACAGCGCTGGTGAATCAAGGACAGGAACGGGGGGCAGGAGGACCATGCGTGACGGCGGGCGCTCTGCTTCAAGCCTGACGATCGATAACACTGCACCAACACGGACGGAGACCAGACGAGATTAGCATTGGTCGGCGGTTCATAGGAGTGCTGATAACAGTGCGTTGCCGTTTGATGTGTCATAACCGAAAAGAAAAAAAGAAATAAGAAATAAGACGAAATTGGCAGCGGATATTTCTATATTATTAACAGCGACTAGAAAAGACGAGCAGGCATCGCCGACGAGTAAAAGCACAACGAGCTGATCGACCCTAACTTAGGAATTTTTAACAATGTTGTTGCTGCTGTTGTTGTTGTTGTTGTTGCGCAGAGATTCGGGTCGGGAATCGCATGATTTCCCCGATTCGTAACCTCCCTCCAGTTGACAGGGAATATATAATCGATTACACGTCTAACTCTAGTGGGACAATCAGCCGTGAAGGTCCGTCGTGGTAATCTCGTTGGACTAGGTAATAGGAGGTAATGAGAGGGGGGACTGGGCGGGTGCAGATATTGATTAGTAGGTAGTACCTTCAATATTTGAGCAACAATGAAAAAAGGATTTAATTACTCCTGGCCGTTGGTCAGTCGCGATGAGTATGAGTGCGGGTCTATGTAGCCGAGATAGTTAGGAATGCAACCTGAATGCAACCTACCGAGGAGAGTAGCCACGAGAAGGAGTGAATTCGACGACGGCAGGCCGGAGGGGAGGGGAGGAGGAGAAAATCTGATGGGTTGCTGTAGGTACAAGTACAAGCCTTATCGTGTTGAAACTTCAGGTACTGTTAGTCTCAGACGGTATTCTTGGCGCCTTTAGTCTCGTTTCAGAGGCTTACGGGTCCGAACAGGTTTAGCGCATGTTGATTTACCTACGTACGTACGAAATACGACTGAAATAATCACTTGTTCGTTGTTCGAATTTTATTAGGGGGATTGGTGAGCTACTAGAGGGAGTCGCAACGAAATGCCTATTGTACAATACACTATACCCCAACGTGTAGTGCTAACTTGAGTTACTTGACAAAGGAGGGGATGGGGGATTTGTGATTTTGGTGGGTACTCGCACAAAGGGTCCCGGCTGCCCGGACCCGAGCCCCTTGGCAGCCCGTTTTACGAGCTTAATTAATCCTTCGAGCGAGCGCCCCCCTTGACGTTGACGGCGGCTAAGCGCTTAACTAACTAACTAACCGCTCTACTCGACGAAACTCAGCGAGTGAGAATATCCGGGAAAAGAAGAGCGACCCGCTACTAACTGTTAACGGCACGACCTACCTCGGTTGACTTTAGAGATACGAGCTGGACAGAGCCACATATGCAAGAAACAACTTATCTGATGTTAGAGTCGACGAATCAAGTCAGACCGGTCGCGTGCCATGCTAGCCGGCCGGTGGGAAACAAACAACCTTGGGTGCTGTGGCTGTTCCGACGGCATCTCAGTATTCGTGGCAGTCTTTATGAAGGCCTGGGAGTGTTGCATTGCAGTTAGTAGTAGCAAGTACGGTATGAGGAACATCCGAGGAACATCCCCAGAACAGCTGCGGCGGGGCTTTTCGGGGGTTAATAACAGTAAAGAGAGAAACGTCGGAAGCCCAATTGCAGTTCCTAACAGGATAAGCTACTTAGACGCACCCTAATACCTGACTTCAATCAAGTTCCGAGTAAGCAAACGGTGTTACCAGACCGTATTTCTCTGACGTAGTTATTACGTTACAGGATTCAAGACGGCAAAGCACAAGTAGATATACCGGGTAGACAGACGCATATTACTATCATGGGTACGCAACCACCGTGCCAACCTCGGCCCCGACATCCATTTGGCTTTCGGGGCCTGGCCTGGCTGGATTCTGGAAGCGCCCGCGGCTGCAGCATGCAGTGGGATAGGGGGGGCCGGGGTGCTTGCTCGTCAACCTTTCGGGGAACTAATTGGTTGGAGTGGTCGCGATTAAATGCCATAAGCACTAGCAAGTATACCTCTTATGTATGCAAGTGCTTTATGGAGGTCTAATAACCTACGTGCATAGATAGCACTGGACGCCTTATGCAGAAGAGCGGACAACCGAGGAGACGACTCGCGAAGACGTTTGGTGACACAGCGGCATATATTTATCTAGACGACAGCGAACGTTCCACAGGTCTGAGACATTCGCCACTCGCAGAATTCGTCTATTGGCCCAGCGCCCTGTGTGCCTTGCAGGTTGTGTCTGTGTACGCGATAACGGAGTAGTATTGCGAGATGAGACAGCTCGGCGAGTCTTGCCCCCAACGCCAGCGTTCAATGTCCTTGTTACTTGGTTGGATAGGTAATGTATACAGGATACCTAAAGTAATTTCTCGATCCCGAATGTGCCCGGTCCCAACGCCGCCGCCGTGATAATTAATTGCTTCAGCCGTGATATATTTTGTGTTTCTTTCTGTGTGACCCTCCTGCAACACTAAACCGCATAATATATATATATATATACCTCCCCCACAAAAGTCAACCACGATCATTTCGACCCCGCGCCCACCACGAGCTGTAGCAAACTCCCCTACATGACGCTGCAGTCCCTGAGGCTGAGCCCGTACTGCTGGCACTGCTCTAGGTAGCCGGCCTCCTCGGCCGAGCCGGCCAGGGCGTTGCGGGGCCGCACGAGGCCCGTGATCTTGAGGCTCTGCGGGCCGTCGCTGTGCCACCATCGCAGCCTCTGGACGAGCGCGCCCTCCTCGTCGTCGCTGCTGATCTCCCACTTGCCGCCGCTGACCATCACCGTGCACTGCTCCCGCGGGAAGTGGTAGTCGGGCAAGAAGATGACGGTGGGCAGGTCCTCCGACGGCAGCTTCGTGGCCTCGAGGTTCAGCGTGAACTCGCACTTCTTGAGGTCGAAGACGTAGTCCATGATGAACCCGTTGGTGTAGATGGGCGCCGGTCGGACGTAGGCTTCTGCTGCGCGGTAGCCGGGTGCATTCGTGAGCTCCGGCTTGAGGCTTGACGGCTCGGAGGAGATCGAGGGGTTCGTCAGAGTCTGCTTGAGATTGCCGGGGTTCACTGCGGTCTCGTCCTCGACCTCTTGCCGCTGAGGGTTGGATGAGGCTACCTTTGACAGGCTCCCGGAGGATGACGTAGCATCTGTTCGCGGTATCGGCGTGAGAGGAAGCGTCTGGTCATCAACCGAGAATATGGACAGGTCCTCGCCGTTCCATTGGTCACCACGGAGGTGGTCATTCTAGCGTCATCGTGAGAAGGTGCTGGCACGACAGGAGTAAAGAAGAGAGTGCCTTACCGACGCGGCGTACAACCATAGAGTATAGCCTTCCATATGAGAACCCTCGACGGCGAAGTGATTGGCATCCATAGCCGCCGACTGGCTCGAATAATCTCCCGTCTTATAGGCATGCTTATCGTCCATGTCGTAAGGGATACCGAACTCGGTCAATATGCATGGGTGGTTCCCCATATAGTCGAGACCCTCTTTCCTCATCGCGGCCAGCTGTTCCTTAAAGGAATTTCGAATAGCCGTCTCACCGATCTTGATAGCAAATGCGGGATGCAGATACCGCCCACGAAGAACCCCAAGAACGTCAACGTTCCAGGTACTGTTCCATTTCTTGGTCATAAGCGTGATGCCGTCGTAGTAATGCGGAGCATACACCATCCTTGGATCGTCGTCTTTAGTACCCCTGATGCTGGGTGGTATTTCCAGGACCGGCGGTTGGCAGAGTAGGATAGCGTCCTCGTGGACGGCCCGGATTACATCACGATACTTCCTGTAGGAGTCCATAAAATATGTGTTAGTAAAAGCGTGAGAGTCAATCACCGCACCGGTGTTCGGGTTGCGCTGGAAATAATCTTTCCGCAAAAGCATATCCGCAGAGGGATCCCAGACTCCATGCTGCGCCCATAGACATTGACCTAATTTCCACCCTTCGTCTCGTTTCCAGCCGTATCTCGAGTCGTCGTAGTCCTCCGGCAGCCAGGCAATTTCTCCGTGTGGATCGACAAGCGTCCGCCCAACCTTGTAGGGCCCTAGACCACCCATATCCCACACGTCCACCTCGCAAGCCCGACCCGACCCCATCAGAATGGCCTGCCACATTGTGGGGGACGTGCCCTTCTTGAGCTTCTGTTCGTCGGGGATCACGCTGATATCAGCATATCCAATCATACCTCTGTTGGGCTCGTTCAGACTCTCCCATCCGAATACGACCTCGTTCTCCAGATCGCCAGCCTCGTGGATCCTCCTGGCAAAATGGCCACAGGCGCGGAAGAAGTGTCCTTGGAGATAGTCTTGAATGTTCTGCCCGTTTATTATGCAATTTGGCGCAAAGTCTCGTCCGGCGAAAAACAGGGTGAAGATGGTCGCCGCGGCCAAGCGGTGATAGTTGGTGGACCATATCATCTTTGGGAAGTTTTCGGGCTCGGGATAGGTATTATGTACGATAGCAGCCTCGGTGGCAGCGAAGCTCTGGGGGTTCAAGCCGCAGGCATATATCGTCCACATTGGGGCGCCCGATCCTCCGCAGTAACGAGACCACTATGAGTTCCAATGGTCAGCCGGTCGGTGCTCTTGAGGTCATGCGAGAAGGGGTAGAAGATCCTTACCACGTCCTGGTGGGGATCCATAAATATATAGAAACCATACTCTTTCGCGATCCTCAAGATGTCAATCGTATGCTGTATCCACACCTCATCGTACTTCCCAGGGCCCGCTGCCTCGATGGCTTCCCAAGTGAAGACATAACGGATAGTGTTGTAGCCGCACCGTTTTAAGCGGGAGAAGTGTATATGGGCATCCTCTTTTCGAAAGGGGCGACCGTGAAACTTTACATTGTCGCCATCGAAGAAGTCGTCCGGAATATGAGAGGGCTGCTCCGGCTCACTCGGATATTTGGCGTCACCCGCGACATTGATGCCTCTCAGGAGAACGTGTCTACCGTAGCGGTCTCGGAACTGGCCCTCTTCGATCGTCAGGCGAAGCGAAGACATGACTGGGTGAGGTAATTGCTTTATCGAGGTCGTACAGATCTTAAAGGAGAGTAACTTTCAAGAAGCGGCAGGTATGAGGTAACTGGGCCGAAGTCAGGGCAAGGTTGGATAGTCAGTCCAGTTGGGTTGAGCACCGCTTACTGGTTAGCGCCACGGCTATAAGAACGGCGTACAGGCTTGATTACGTCGTTCCAGTGGAAGATGCACCCGTACAACAGATATGGAGTAGAATAAGTAGGTAGATGTTGGAGGTTGCTAAGACAGCAAAGAGAAAGAGTAAGATAGGTAGGTGGACGACGCTACGATTCCCAGGACCTATCATGGAAATGCGAGCAGGACCGGAAACACGTCTACCCGGTGGAGAGAGTCCTGGTTCCCTTCGATTGATTTAAAAAGATGTGTGATAGAGCGGGAAATGGTCTGAATTACGGATCTAGCCAGGGATAAAGAAAAGCTCTATGTAGGGGGGGCGTGTTATATATACACGAAGCATCCTTATAATGTTCCTCCCTTTGAAGAAGATCAGGTTGCAAGGCGATGATGAAATGCGAGTACGAGCTGTAGCACTTGGGACGTATCCTAACATGCTGTAGCACTCCAATGGTTAGCTATATTAGTGATCGGTTAGCTATCTTCGGGCGCAATCCACAGGCCCCGTCAGCCCCTCAGCTCCAGGGGTTCCCGCCGTTCTGGAGACAAAGGACGAGAGAGTGCCTTGTGATTGGTCTAAATATCAGTAGGGGGTTGAACTAAAACCCCCGCAGCAGCTACAGTAATGCGACCTAAGTACTACGTATATCATTACCCGAAGCTCTTCCGACCCCAGTTAGCCGAGATTCTACCGTTACGCTACCAGCAAGTACGACGAGGCCAAGATTCTGCCAATGTAGACATTTTCATGCCCATGTAACCACCCACTCGTTCAATGGCAATGGCGATGGCGGCGATAATGATGAGATGACCCGACTGCAATCCCACCACTTGGACATTCCGCCTTGAGCCCACGCACATACCCAGCTACTCCCGCATCTGAGACTGCCGAACATCACCCGAAGACGGTGCATTAGTGACGGAAGGTCATTGGTGAGACAGATCGCTTGCCCAGGAGCGTTCAGGCTGGAGCTAGGGTAGATACACCCTGCTGTCTTACCATGACAACACCTGCTCCGCAGCTCGAAGGTCGTTCTTAGGGAGTCATGAGTCTGTTTCTTATGAAGCCTACAACAACCCTAACATGTCGAGCACCAAAGCCGCGCTGAAGGCTATCAATGATGCCATCCGTAACAAGAGGTGGGATGACGCAATCGACCAAGTCAAGAACCTGATTGACAGAGACCCGGAGAACTACCAGGCGTAAGTCCACCGCTGCTCTTCGCGTCTACACGTGGCCTGCCTATGATTTCCCAGCCGTCTTGGGCTCAACTCCTACGCCATAGTCCATATGATGATATCGTACTTAGCCGACTGACATCCCGCAGTCACGTGTTCCATGCTTTCGCTTTGGACAAGAAGGGAAACTATCTCCGTGCTGAGGAGGCGTATACTACAGCTGCCAGGCTGAGGCCTAACGATCCACAATCATGGCAAGGCCTCACCAAGGTGTACGAAAAGCTGGGCCCCAAATACCTGGACCAGTATCAGAAGGCCGCTTTGAAGCTTGCTGAAATCTTCCGAGATGCCGATGACATGTACAAATGTCAAGATGTCATTGACAAGTTCATCGATTTCGCCCGCTCCGAGGGGGACCGTTCGCAGTATGTCAAGGCTTTGGAGACCATCCTCCCGGATAGCCCCATCTATCCGGCCCTGGAGGGTCGGGTACCACATCCTGCCCAGACGTACGAGACGATGGCCCAGATTTTGGAAGTCGATGAGAAGAAACGCATCAACACGCTCATTGGAGAACGCCGTACCAGGCTAGGTGCTAAGCTCAGCCAAGTCACCCAAGAAGTCAACCGAGAAGTCTTGAGCCAAAGCAGGCTGGGCGACATCTATCATCAACTGACAGTCTGGTCTAACGATGACGACATTCGGCGGCAGTACGAGGAGAAGCTGCTCCAATTCCGATACGACCTGCTGGTTGCTGTACCTACATCAGAGAAGCCTGCACACCTGAAAGCGGTGGAAAAGTTGGCCAACGATATGGTCATCATCAATCACCCGTTCAAGCTAGCTTGGGACATTGCAATCGAATGGCAAGACTGTAAGGAAATCAAGGACTACGATCCCAACGTCCTGAACCGGTACTGTTCGCATTTCCCAGGCAGCGATCTCTGTGGCGTCTTGACAGGCTTCATGACTAGCAGTTTGTCGCCCTTCCCAAAGGAGCAAGCTTCTTCGAAACTGTATGTATATTTCTTATCCTCATATACATCCACAGCCATGCCTCCTACCTATTCTGCTCCCCACTCGCACAATCGGCCATCCAAGCTGCGCCGTTCTCGTTATGTCCGTATAGATTGGTCTACTAACAGTTGTTTCTAGTGAAGCGCCAGCCACCAGTGCAACGCAAGACGACGATGAGAGCGAAGACGATGAGGATGGTGGCGCGCCAACTCTGGTCATACCACTGACTGACGAAGACAGGATGTTGATGATGACTGAAGGCGTCTCATCCACCGTCTCCTTGCTCGCCCACCGGCTAATGGGCGAATACTACCAACACCTTGAAGAACATGAAAGCATTGTTGAACTCATGCGCAAGGCAATGAGCATTATGGTCGCTGAAACAGAGAAAACAGGCAAGGTGTTTGCGAACACCAACCAAGCCTTTATGATTTACCTGGGCACGGCGTTGGTTTTCTACCAGTCACCAAGAAACCACGGAGAAGCGAAGTTCCTCTTCGATAAAGTTCTCGAAGTTGACCCCACCTCGACTGCAGCGATGATCGGAGTTGGTTTGATATATGAGGAGGAAGAAGAATACGACCAAGCCATTGACTTCCTTGGGCGTGCGCTTAAGGGCGACATTGGCAATCTCCGAGTCCGCGCTGAAGTTGCGTGGCTGTACGCCCTGAAAGGCGATTATACGCGTGGCAAGTCGGAACTGGAATCCGTCCTCGAGTCTGCGAGGGACCAGTCTGTATCGAAAGAACTCTTGGCTCAGACACGGTACCGCTTAGGCCAGTGCGTCTGGAATCTTGATCCTTCGAAATCGGCACGAAAGAGTCGCAACGGAGCCTATGCGTACTTTTTAGATGCGTTGAAGAGCGATTACAGCTACGCACCAGCCTATACCAGCCTTGGTATTTACTATGCGGATTACGCGAAGGACAAGAAGCGAGCGCGGAAATGCTTCCTCCAGGCCGTAGAACTATCATCTTCCGAGATCGAGTCGGCTGAACGACTTGCTAGGTCCTTTGCGGACGACGGCGACTGGGACCGTGTGGAACTTGTCGCTCAGCGGGTTGTAGACTCCGGCAAGGTCAGGCCACCTCCTGGATCCAAGAAGAAGGGGATCAGCTGGCCGTTGTCCGCTCTTGGGGTTGCGGAGCTAAATAAACAAGACTACAATAAAGCCATCGTGTCCTTCCAACACGCCTTACGCATCAGTCCGGACGATTACCACTCATGGGTCGGACTCGGGGAAGCCTATCACAATTCCGGACGGTATATCGCAGCGACTAAGGCAATCCAAAATGCTCAGAAGCTCGAGGAAAGTGTTGACGGTGACGCTCTTGGGGATACTTGGTTCACGAAGTACATGCTTGCTAACGTCAAGCGTGAGATCGGCGAGTATGATGAGTCCATTTCCCTGTACCGGGAAGTCATTAAAGGGCGGCAGAATGAAGAAGGTGTTGTCGTTGCCATGTTGCAAACCTTAGTCGAAAATGCCCTCGACTGTATTGAGAAGGGCCTGTTCGGCAAGGCAATTGAACTTGCCAACGACACGATTGCGTCCGCACTCTCCGTCCCGACTAACGTGGCTCATAATTTCAACTTCTGGAAAGCTGTCGGTGATGCTTGCTCTGTATTCTCTTCCATCCAGGGCCGGCTGGCTGATTTCCCGACCGACAACGTCCGCAAACTAATCCAACTTGGAGAGGATGCAGAAGATACATATGCCGTCCTCCAAGACGTCGACGGTGTTAACAATACTGTGATTTTCGCGAAGGGCATCTTCCCGGAAGACGAGCAACTTGGCGTTGATCTCACGCGAAGCTTGCATGCCACCATCTTGGCTCATAAGCGTGCGATCCATGTCTCGGCCCACGACATTCATGCCCAAGCCATCGCCTATTATAACCTGGGCTGGGCCGAGAACCGAGCGCATCTTTGTTTACCGGCACTGATCCGTTCTCATTCCACTCGATACCAGAAGGCCGCGGTTCGTTGCTTCAAGCGTGCAATAGAACTTGAAGCTGGCCATCCGGACTTCTGGAACTCCCTCGGTGTTGTCACTTCTGAGATCAACCCGTCCGTCGCCCAACACGCTTTCGTACGCAGCCTATATCTTAATGAGAGAAGCCCACATGCTTGGACCAATCTCGGAGCGTTAGCTCTTCTTCAGGACGACATACAGCTTGCAAATGAGGCGTTCACGCGGGCACAGTCTAATGACCCTGACTACGCTCACGCTTGGCTTGGTCAAGGCTTCGTAGCTCTCTTGTACGGTGACGCCAAGGAAGCTCGCGGGTTGTTCACTCACGCCATGGACATAGCGGAGACTTCGTCCTTGCTAACAAGGCGTCAGTACTCGGTGTCTCTATTCGATCACGTTCTTACCAATCCATCAAATCTGAATGTGACATCTCTGATTCATCCCCTATTTGCTCTCATCCAGCTGCAGGGTCTTAATCCTCAGGACCTGGCGTACCGGCACCTCTCCACCTTGTTTCAGGAAAGAACGGACGACAGTCTGCGTGCCGTAGCTACGCTCGAGAATACATGCGAGCTATTAGAGGCGGATTACGAAGCTACCGAATCCCCTCAGGCCTTAGGACGTTTCACTCTTGCTAAAGCAGACCTCGCAAGATTCTACCTTGCAGCTGAACATTTTGTCGAGGCGGCGGAAAGCGGTAAGACCGCTTTGGAACTGAGCAGCGACTCGTCTGCGAACGAGCTCGATTCCGATCAGCGCAGAAAAACCCGTCTGTCGGCGCATCTAACCGTCGGTCTTGCCGAATATTTCCTCGGTCAAGCTGACGATGCGGTCGAATACTTGGAGGCAGCGCTTGAGGAATCGGACGGTAATCCCGACGCCGTCTGCGTTTTAGCACAGATCCTTTGGGCAACTGGTACGGACAATGCGCGTGAAAAGGCGCGAACAATACTCTTTGAAGTTATCGAAAGGGACCCAAGCCATGTCCAGTCCGTCCTCCTGCTCGGGGTCATAGCACTACTCGACGACGACGAGGAGTCGCTAGAAGCCGTCATATCAGAGTTGCAAATTCTTCGCACTGGAGAAAAACAAAGTGATGCAGACCACGCTCGCATCGGCGAGGTACTACGTGCTGTCGCCGCCTCTTCGAAGGACAACGCGGAAGATGCCGTTCTGAACCAGGTGCAGAATGATGTCATGCTCTACCCACATCTGCCACATGGCTGGTCTAGGCTCGCGGAAATCTACGGCGATGAGTATTCAGCAGAGATGGCCTTGAACGTTGCTCTCAAGGCTATCCCACCCAGAGGTGACCTTGATGCGGCTGACGTTGCAGAAGCATATGCGGGGACGACTAGAGCGGCGGACGCTCAAAAGTCGATACTGCTTGCGCCTTGGGCCAGCCATGGCTGGGAGTCCCTTAGTTTTGCCGCCGCCGCCTGAGTTTGTCAAGGTGTTATGTTGTGTTAATGCTAGTCGCAGTCTCCTGGCATTGCGCTGCGGCAGGGGTTCTTCTCCATTAGGTCAGTATGGCTTTCCTTGCCTGTTATCCTTTTTTGTCGTCGGCTGCTATGATGATATTTGTCACCAATAAATATGTTTCAAGACGGGACTGAGATCGTCATTGATGGATAAAACCGTAATCTGATGCAGCGCGTTCCCTCCCACTCTTGTTCCCGACATCACATTGGTTCTCGAGCTAACCCGAACACTTAGGTATTACGATCCCGGTTTCGATCAGGGGCCGCTGTTCCAAATGTATCTGCATCACATTAGACGGGACATGGAAATCATACGGCTGTAAACATCGCATGGCGCAGCATCGATAAAGGAGGTATATGATCATGGATTTGTGGAGGTCCTTACCTTAAGAGAAAGGGAAACGGGGGCCAGATGATGCATAAATAGTAGAATATGGCTGATGAGAAATGATCAAACTTCAACTGGGTTCAACGGCCCTCTACCTCGCGATTTCGCCAGCTTATTCTTGCATTGGTTGAGCCCCTCGAGCGTAACCTGCTAGGCGACCATGATCGATACCTGGCTGCCCTATTCGAGCTACCTGGTGTCATACCGGTGTGATACCGGTGTGATGGATATTGACTCGTCGAAGTAATAGAGGCTGAGATCATTGACCATCGTCGCCTCTTGGCTCGTTCGAACTTCTGAGCGGACTTCATCCTTAAGGAAAGTATGAGATACATATTCCTCCATATCTGACAGTTTGCGTTTCGAGATGATGTTGTAACTTGCAAGATGAAGGGGGCGAGACTTAATTACTCGGAGAGTCCGGTTCTTCTTCATGGACACTTGTTATCACATTTACTATGGATCCGGTGCACAAGTCTCAACATTGCTATTTTAACTATATAGAAGCTGAGAAATGATAATCCCACAAAATGATGCGGGATTCCGGGCCACTATATAGGGCTCCGGAAAGTATCAACGTTCTTCCGGTGTGACCCTTGAAGCTTCCAAGGGTGACCTTTTTCCGTGACACTTATTGTAGCTGGTGCGATGCAACGTGGGGGGGTTATGTATGGGCAAACCTCGTATTTGACACGCACGATGCATTTCCTATGACAGACACCGCGAACATGGAACAGCACTACTCGGAGCGAGCAAGAACCGCTGCTTGAATAGATCGAAAAGGGGTTCTAGATTTGAGTGGCTGAAGCCAGCTGGTCGAGGTTGTTGCATACATAGCCTGTTAGTAATCCTTGCCATGTAATTATAGCAATCCTCCGCGCCGCTTAGGAACGCCTCAGCGTCTTTGCTTAGCTACGAATGATAAGACTTCGCTTGGTAAACAGGAGAGCGACTCGCCAGCCCCCGTTCCAAGGTCTCAGTAATGGGGGTCTCGAACCAAAGTTATTCCCTTCCTTAGGGATAGATGCAGGCACTAATTACCGGGGTCTCGGAGCCGGGGTTACCACAAGGTGAATCCCATTGAGCTCGGATAGCAACCTCAACGCACAAGCAAGCGCGAGGAGCTGTCAGGCCGCGGACGTCAGGTGAACCCTGTCAGAAATAATGGAGTGGGTTGGCTTCGGAGGGGGCATGCTTCTTATATACCTGTGTCAACCGTCGGCCGAGACCACGGAATTTACTTCACGTTGTCGCCCTCCCTGTTAGCAATAACAGCACAGAGCCACTCAAAGGGACGTAACGCGACTAGAGAGGCGGCTGGGGCCTGGGATTGAATTTGTCATTTCCTCTAAGACGCACCCTGTATTATCTATGCTGTGCTTTGGAAGTAGGCCCTATGACTTCGAGTTCATAGCCAGGGAGGACCTCCTAAACAGTCAGATAGATGAAGCCGCGTGCTGCCAGGAGAAATTGTGGGTAACCCCTTTCTAGGTCCGAGCGGCATACTGGCGACGAGGCTATACTCGTATATAGTCGCTACCTATTAACTAAAGGAAAGGCAGGTCCTTATGGTTTGTTTTATTATTACTTGTACAGCGGGTTACATGCTTGGCTGTTTCTCCTAGTTACTTAACTTCAGAGCAGCCGTTGGATAAGTCTCACTTAAGGCGCCAAGTTGTACATTGGCGAAGGATTACCACTAGCAGTATACGACCCTAGCATATAGAATTTGTATGCGGTTTAGATACACGTGCCTAAGTTTGCGCTGCCCACCGAATAACAAACACTTTCGTTCTACCTCTTATCATCGACCCGTTACATTATTCCTTAACGAAAGCCTTATAAAATGGTATTGTTTGGGCGTAATCCTAGCTATTCGGCCATGTGTGACTTGGCACCTTAAATAAGATTTATCGAGGAGCCGCTCTTAGGCTGCGTATCTTTCTCTCCCTGGTATCATCAGTAGCAACGTTTTAAAGAGGAAAAAATGATCATTTGTCGCGGGGTTTCTGCCGGTTTGAGACAGGGGGCTTTCTGCACATCGGTTTGTCTATGTCGTCATATTATTGCTTTTGTTGCATTGAGAGACAACCTAGGCGCAACTGTTGGATGTCTCGGCTCCCTACCATCCTGTTATCATTTGATGGTAACCCCAACCTCTCGTGCAACACACTACTAGCTAGATGAACCCAAGAACAGCTTCTCTAATTCAACTCAGCATTTCGCAAAGAAACCCAAGACCAAGATTCCAAACATGTTGCGGCGTTACCTACTTCGCCCCGGCAGCCGAGTGGGCTTCCGCCCCGCCTTCTTCACCTCAGAGGCCCCTGGCTGTGGCCGCCAAGCTCACATCAACAGCCGTTTCGTATTGCGCCATCGAAAGCCGCCTACCACGACGCTTCGCGCGGCTACGATTTCGGTAGGCGCACTTTCCCTGGCCCTCTCCAACCCTTTGGGCAAGGACTCGCATTATAGCCGCGATTTCCGCCGACTAGTCGAAGAGGCAACCACCGCTGAGGGGAGGATTACCATCGCGGCCGCGCGGCAGGTGACTTTCGAGATGGAACTACTGGAGCTGGCATATTACTTTGACGGCCCCATAGTCGACACCCGGGAGTCCCTAGGAGATATGGTCATGTCGCCTGGCGTGTACATACCTGCCGCCGACTCGCGTTTGTACACCGTCGTGCCTGCGGACGCCAGCAAATTGCCAATCGTTGCCGTCTCCCTGAACCGCCACCTGCACCCCCCCGCACCAACGCCGTGTGGCGAAAGCAAGCTTAGTGGAATGATTATGTCGGAAACCGTCGTCCGGGCGGTTGAGCACGTTGGGCAGTGGCAGGATCCGAGATTTGACCGTTATCTACTCCGCTTGGGCGCTGCCAACTTATCGACCTACTTATACATTGACAGGCCGGCTAGTGACATTAGGGCCGTACTGCTACGCGGCCCCGGAGCCTCCACCCTGGTGTTGCCGTGACCAGAGTTGGGTTGAGTAGGCGTGGTTGGCAATATGGCTTGGTATATTTGCGGCTCCAGCGTCCTATAAGAGGTGCAGTAAAGCGAAGGGAGGCTTTCAAGCTTTCAAGTTATGAGAATACGATATCTACACGTGGCGGGGTGTCTGAGGGCATATATGAATTTCATGGGGATGGACTGTGTACTTTTTACATTCTGATATAGTTTATTGGAAATAGCTGCTAATCTCGTGGCTGCCCCATCGGTGGGTGTGCGTTTGCATCCAAAAGCAGAAAGATGCTCCTGGGTGACGCCGTAATCAGAAAATTACACAATTGTTACCACACCTACCAGCGATCATAACCACAGTTCAGTACTTCGACCTACGTACAGTTGACAGCGACAAAGTCGTGGTCGGGCTAATGAACCGAAAATTGGTAGAGGCGCCCCAGGTATGTTAATTGTATGAACTTACTCTTACCAAGAAACCATCCCCCTTTCCCCTCAGCGACGCGTCGTGAAGAAGCCCAGGCGGGATGAAAAGGGGTATATCATCATAGCCTCTTGGGAGTTCTATCATTTGAACTTGCATACTGAAAAGGAGTGAGAGTGTCTAGGGGTAGAAATAAGTGTATTGAAGCTGGACATGGAGCTATCCTAAAAACCTGGGAGGTAAAGCCACCACATTCCACGGCTTTCCTTGCATATATATCCATAATCCCGTATCGGTACTCGGGTCTAAGCTAACTAATTAAGTCATTACTTTCTGTCAGTTATATCCTACGATCACGAGATTCGGGATTCCCCTAGTAGTTGAAAAAAAAATTAAAAATTAGACGCCGACCTCGGAATTCCTCATCTCTCCGAGATATTACTGAGAGATACGTGGCTAACAGAAGATTTAGTGCGGCTTATATGAACACAGCTAGCGTTGCGATAGGGGCAGGAATAGGGGTAACCGAATGACCCACGCCTCTGTGTATATGGGGTAGTTGTGTAGTTCCTACGCTCCTAACCTGTTCATTTGGGTATTACTCAACGGTGATTCAACCTCTGTTTAAAGCGATAAAAAACTCTGAACCCAGACGAGCGCGTATGGTCTTGTTAAGTGGACAATCACCATGCGAGAATTGCGTATCTCTGTTGTCTTCTCCACATGCACTTCATGCCAAAGCTGGCAGTGACTGGGCGCCATGTCAGTTGATGCACGGGAAACTACTTGAGGCTATGAGAGGCCACTTACATTTCTCGAAAAGCTGAACCAATAATGTTATCCTCACTTGCCGGCCGCTACGAAGGCAAAGTGTCAGGCAAAACTCGACTCCAACATGGCGCGCCTACCATATTGCAGGGCCTGGTAGCGCAGAGCAGACCACGACCATAAGGCGCCCTCCCCCCAGCCTCGCTACTATGATAAAAGCTTCACCTGCCGTTGCAGATTATAGTGTCTGCTGAAGAGGGTTGCCCCCACCTCTCGCTATAGAAGGTATCGTCCTCTACGATGAACTAAACGTGTTGCCTATCACTGGGAACACGTCGCTCTGCCCAATCTCTGGTATGGAGGATCTTCATGTCACATGGAGTGTGCAGACCATATCTGAGGTTGCCTTTCGGGGAGTTGGCACTTATAGTTGCGTGATTTTCCTGGTCTCACACGGCTACATCGGGCAGCCGCGAATCTCTGTCAGATGAGTGAGTCCTGGGAATGTCTGGTGGAAAGATTTCGAAAGGCAGTGGAGTCCAACTCAGAGCCTAGTCTCCAATTAGGCACATATTCGTCGTTCATATCTTTATTGGGTATAACAAGGCTGTAGGTGAGGCGACTTTCAGGCTCGACATCGCCCACCAGTCACCGATCTTATCACTCGCATCCACGGGGCACGCGGGGTAAACGGTGGCTATGCTAGTATATGATCGGCACAGTCAGTGGAGAAAGTCCCGTTCGCAAGGTTTGAGGTGAGTGGGAGATACGGCGTCGCCTATTTACGCTAAACATGTGGGGGTTAGGAAGGTCTGCAGTGGCGCCCTGTTCGTTTTAGTTCTAAGTACCATAGAAGCATCTTGGGCACATTTCCTAGCCTATTGTCCAATGCTCGGAATCCGGTCTGGACAACATATCCGAGTAGACGCAGATTTCTTAGCCGGGTGATCCGGGGAATTTTCAACGCATGACCTGTATACCCCGTGACTACAGTAGGCCAATGAGGAATCCATGGAGCATGAGTTTACGGCGGCATCTTCCGCACCTCCTCTCTCAGAAATATGAAGCAGACCAGTTGATACACCAAGAGATGAGACGACGAGATTAGATTAGACGGGACCATGAGTTAAGCTCGGGCTTCAACCTTCTGTTGATTAAACGGAGCGATTGGAACATGCAAAGTAATCTGTCCGGACGATGAAAGTTAGGCGGTAGAGGTCGCATTAGCTCGTAGATGGCATTGTGTTCAGTGAATTATGTATTAGAAGCTAAAGGCTACAAATCGTTCTTCTACCATCTAATCGTTCTCACTCTACAACATGACTTAGTCTAAACTCCCATCTCATGAGCCCAATACACTGTACACTCCAACTGGTGGAAACCCTCCAAACACCGAGCATGACTTCCAGTCTGAAAACAACCGTAGAAACCATAGAACCCAGCAAAATACAAAGGAGAACCATAATTTTTTTACAGGGCCGGAAGCAGTGAGCTTCAAAAATGCACCGTCTTGACCATGCATGACGTGTAGCGATGTAATATTCGTAACGTCGTCTCGATAACAAAAGAAAAAAACGTCGACTGACTGTCACCGGCATCGGTGTAAATAATTCCAACACCGTCATACAACAGGAATCCAACCTCATCTTTAATCCCTGTCTGTCTTGTGGAGAGATTCCCGGGACGTAACATAAACCGAGCCCTTCTCCGAGGGCTTCCTCACGAACACCATGCCCGTCGAGCGTGCACGTTTATGGCTGGTGTTGGAGGAGGTGGTGCTGGCGGCGCTGGAGCGTTCGTGCGGGCGCCGGCGAGAGCTGCTCCGTGACTTCGTGCGGACCTGTTGCAGGTGGTCGACGGTCACCTGCAGGTCGGCCATCTGCGCCGCCTGGACCTGCTGCAGCTGCAATGTCACGCTGGTGAGCTGGGTGGAGAGGGCACGGGCGTGCTCCGACAGCTCCGGGACCTTGTCGGCCTCGGCCTGCAGCTCCCGGGCGCGGTTCTCCAGGCTGGCCGCCCTGTAGGCCTCGGCCTCGAGGCGAGCCGCCTTCTCCGACTCGGCTTGCAGCCTCCTGTTGACCTCCTCGAGCTCGAGGGCCTTGTCGGCCTGCGCTTGGAGCTCCCTATTCCGCTCCTCGAGCTCCGCGTTCTCTCGCGCGAGTATGCGGGCGACTGAATGATCCACGGATTCGCGATCGATCTGGATCGGCGGTGGCGGTGGGCTACGCTCGGGTGGGGCGGGGTTCAGGGTCTCCTGGGCCTTGTCGATTGACGACTGGAGCTCGGCGGCGCGCTCCTCGAGCTTCCGGTGCCGTTCCTGGAGATCCTGGAGCTCCTTGCTCTGCTTCTCGAGGTCCGCTGCCCGCCACTCGAGCCGCATGATGTCGGCCGATTTCGCCCCGAGCTCTCCCTCAAGCTCCGCGGCGCGAGACTTCAACTGCTCTGCCTCCGCGCCGAGCAATTCATTGCTCTTCTCCAGCTGGCTGACCTTGGCGTGGGCGGCGTCGAGCGCGTCTTGGACCCTTGCCAACTTGATTTTGAAGTCTAGACCCTCCGTGGCGAGGGAGATGTTGGCCGCCTTGGAGCCCTCCACCTCAAGAACCAGTCTGTTAACTTGCGACTCCTTGTCGGCAATATCGGCCTTCTGTTCTTCCAGCCGTTTCTCAAAGGCCTGCTTCTCGTCTTCGAGCCGCTGCTGTAGAGCCTGTGTCTCTTCCTCGAGCTGCTTCTGCAGAGCCTGCTTCTCGGGCTCGAATGTCGCGAGCTGCTCCGCGAGCTGCTCCTTGAGCCTGCTGCTTTCTTCTTCGAGGCCCCGAATCCTTGCCTCGTGGGCTGCGACCTCCTGCTCGAAGCCATGGATCTTCTGCTGCAGAGCCTGGTTGTCGCCGTCGGCCGTTTCGTATTTGCTCTTGAGAGCCTCCTTCTCCTTCTCGAACTCCTGGACGCGTGCTTGGAATTGCTTCTCGAGCTCCTCGATACGTACTTGGTATTGGGCCAGGGTGGCCTCCAGCTCGCTCTTTTCCTTCTGCAGTGCCTGGTGCTCGGCCGTCAGAGCCTCCACCTTCGCAAGATGCTCCGCCGACTCCTTGCGAAGTTCGTCGCGTTCGAATTCCACCTCTTCCAGGTCTCTCAGGAAGTGGTCGGCTTCTTCCTTGAGTGCATCGCGCTCTTTGAGGAGCTCTTGCACCTCGTTCTCTCGCGAGATAACCTTCCTCTCCAGCGTAAGTGCAACCTCCTCGAATGTGCTCAGTTTGCGGGAGAGCTCCTCTCTCTGAGCCTTTCGCTCTATCGCGTTCTGCTTCGAGGTCCTGGTGAATTGCCTCAATTGGGTCTCGAGCCTGTCGCGGGATTCCCTGAGGCTGTCCCGCTCATGCTCCGTCTCCGCCAGATAGCTCCGCTGGAGCTCGAAGTTGTGGCGGAACTCATCGAACAGCTGCCTCTGTTCCTCGAGGTCGCGGAGGAGGTCTTCTTTCTCGGCCCTCTCCCGGTTGAGTTCCTTCTCGATCTGCCTGTTGCCGAACTCCTTAACAGTAAGCAGCTCCGAGGCATCATCCAGGTCCCTGGACAGCCGGCTGCGAGACTCACGCAAGTTCTCGGTCTCGTTTTCCAGGTACTCGATCCGCTCTAGCAGATCTCTCTCGGCCTTCTTAGAGAGTTCGAGCTCCTTGGAGGGTTCCTTGCTTGGCGGGAGGGCTTTATTCGCAGGGAGGGCCTTGTTTGCGGGGATGACTTGAATGTTGATCGTGCGCCCTCTACCTCTACTTTGGGTAGAGCGAGCAGAGTTGCCAGAGCGGGCAGTGTTGCCAGAGCGGGCGGTGTTGCCAGAGCGGACAGAGCGCGCAGAGCGGACAGAGCGGACAGAGCTCCCGCCGACCTCCGATCCAGGTCGGCTCCGAGGGGGGCGTGACCTCACCCGGCTCACGCTTGGCGGTGGTACATGTCGAATATGCTGAATGTGGGCGTACCGTCTCTTGGACACCGACGATCCCGTGTCGTCCGAAGCCACGCTAGTAGCCTGTGTGTTGAACGAGAGCACTGAAGACGATGAATCGGTCTCAGTGTCGAAGGTGCTATAGCTAGTCGTGTCCGAGAAATAATGGGGCGAGACCGGCGGAAGCGCTTGCGAGAATGGTGGGGCATAGTGAAGCGGCTCGGGGCGGGGCAGACGGTAGAATCTCCTGGCTAAAAGATCTTGCGGCTTCTCCTGGGGACGTTCTTGCACCTTGGCGGGCTCCTCCTCTTGTTGTGTGTCGACGGGCTTCTTCGTCGTCTTTAAAATCCCCTTCAAAGGCTTCGGCGGTACTACTGGCCGCTCCGGGGATGATGATTGGGATGTGGTGGCAGACCTCACTGTGGGAGGCCTTGAGCTGGACCGTGTAGGCCGCTCAGCGGGATGTTCCTCGAATCGTGCCATTGATTCTCCTCTTTCGGAGGGACGCCGGTATGGCACTTCGTCCACTACGTTTTCCATTCCTCCTTTGTGTTCCATACAAGATGCTGTCGCTGTTGTCGTCGTGCTAGAGTAATCTTTATGAATTCAGTCGTTGAGGTATAGGCCTGTCTGCAATAGGCGAGCGCCGTCGTTTGGATGAAGCTGATAGTTGTAGTTGACGTTGTTGTCGCAGATGGGCATTGCGTTGAGCTTGGGTCTTAAGCAGCAGAGTGGCGAAGCAAACTGATTGACAGCGAGCAATGCTTTGTTGTAATGGAGAAAATACGGCGAAGTTACGACTACATTGGGCTTAAAACAAAGTAGATGGTTGTACACCACGGTGGCTTCAGTGACTTTCAAATGTGTCTCGCTCGGGTGACAGCACACCGTCACTGCCGCGTGATTACAGGGATTATTACGTTGTGTCTAATGTGAATAAAATCGTGTGCCCTGAGTCATTCAGGGCACCCAATCACTGTAGAGGGCATTCGCCCAACTGGGCGGGAAATGTGAGGGCCTGCAAAGGCGCAGTCGGACGCAGAAAGCCCAATTCTTCAACAGAAAATGTTGTGTTGTGGAGATGGTTTGGAGCGTTGGGCACCCATGCAGTGCTTGGGCACATTAGTTAACGTTAGGCATGATCCTATTTGCCACCGAGACCAGATCAGCAACAATCAGGAATTGGGCTCTCTGAGAGGTTACGCGCGCTCCTAGATATCGCACGGTTTGGCCCAATAATTAATTCGGAAGGTGAAAAATTGTGTGCCCGTCGCCTCTGGCATTGGTGTTTGTAGCCCCAACCCTGGGGGCCGCTTACATCTGATGCACAGACGGGCGGTATGCAGAATGACTACCCTTCCTCAAACCTGGCTTAACTCTTCATAACTAGTTTCGGTGAGGTAAATCCAGTCTTGAGGTAACCTTCACTAAGGAGGCAGGTTGGTATTGTGTGGTTCCGCAGTCTGGCATCGGGTGGTTGGTATTACGAGAGCGTCGAACGGCCCCTATGGACGCACGTTACAACTGGCAGAGAGGCAGAAATCAATCGGTGTACTATGATTGTACCTAGCCCTGGCCAATTCCCTACCATACTATAGTACATTGACCCGCCATAGTCGAAGTCGACGCTTTGTGTTGTTCCAGATCGCGTTGAACAGTTACGAGTCCGGAACCACTCCAACTGCCCGGTCGCTGCCGCTCTGCTCTGGCCGGAAGCACCTCGCCGAATAATTCGCGGTTAAGTGTGGGTTTTACCGCAAAACCCACGCTGATTCTACGGGACTATACTTGAAGGGGCGGTTGAACAACCGTTGTGGGGAGGACATATTGGCTATACCCTTCTGTGGCAAGGCGTGAGGATTCGTGTCACATGCTCAGAGGCGGTCTCCGGACGAATCAATCATATCTCTCCTTGGTCTCTGCTTCTGTTCGCTCCGTTATATCCACTCTTAGTGTCGATCCGATTCGTGCTCCTGCCTCAGACAGCACGGACAAGCACGGACAGCACACCTTTTCCCAAAACAACACTCAGCGAGACACTCCGCACCGCATACCACTGCCCGAGCTGCGCCGCGTTGGGCTAGAACTCAATTCTACTTTGGGTCCGTCTCAATTTGTGGCCTTTCAAAGCTGGCTACATGCAGTCTCCCAGTGTAATGGCTGACATAATGAGAGTACTTAGCCTGAGCCGAGCGGATGCAAAATGCAGGGGCGTGGATCCAACCCCACGATCAAAGCCCGCTACCCGTCTAGGATATGCTGCCAAGCAGATTCCGCCAGGGTATAGCTTATCGGAGTCGCTCGCACGTAAGACATATCCGTATAATGTAAATCTTAAGATAGTGGAAACCTCCGACCAGTATGAAAGGCAGGCCTTGCCCGTTCGCAAGCTGATGACACCGGTTACGAAACATTCGATCCCGCATTTACAGATTCGGCCTACCGCAGAATCGAGACGCAGCTTGTAATGTGCGTAGCCGAAACGGGGTAGGACAACTGGGCGGTACCGCACTCGATCTTGTACACCGACTACCCCGTACGTGATTGTTACTTCATTATGAGGAGGACTGGGCACCGCTGGCGGCTGGGGAGAGTCCCGAGTCATGTTCCTAGGAGAAGAGTACGAATTTCTCTCCGAAGCAGAGCCTCTTCTTCGGCCCACGGCGGTTAACTCGTCCGGGGGTCCTGGGAGCGATCCAATCGGTCCTTGGCGGTCTCCTCAATAGGCATTGCTTGCATGATAGGCAGAAAGGCGGCCACGCCAACTACAGGGCTAGACCACCGTATACTCCGCAGTCCTGGTGTGCTCGCATGATATTTGTTAAAGGCTATGTTCCTGAACAATCTCGTTCGCTCACTTTCCCGTCATACATCCGTGTCGTCGTCATTCATCTGGCGATTACTGTGTACAATACCTCTAGAATTCTCGTCGTAACCTGACATGTCATCAGAGTGAAGTTCACGGGTTGGGGATTATGGGTACAATATAGCATATTCCAGTTGGATTTATTTGACATGTCACTACGGAAGGGGCCGCTTACACGTTTCTGTCCTCCATTCTTCCGGTACTGCTGTCAGTCCGATAGGAAACTTGAGACTTCTGGCCCATACCGCCTTCAAACGCAGTGAACGCGTGAAGTTGCAGACGGTATGCCGGCAAAGCCGTTTCTGCAATCACCAATCATCTGGGTTCTTTTGCGTCCAGACCGCTAGACGTTGAGAAAGTTTGGTAGCATCATAAATGGAGTGGCTGGTGTTTGCTTCAAAATGATTGCACCTGCAGCTCTCTCATAGTCATTCTTCTGGAATTCTTCAAATACCCTACTTTTGTCCAAGAACCTGGTAATGTGGATGGTGCTGAAATCGGCCTATGAACAGGATTTGTTTATAAGCAAGGTTGGCTTTCATTGGACCATCTAGTTCCGTTCAGCTCGATAATTTTGCTCTGGTTTGTGCGGTGAATTTGTGCGAAGCGTGATGCCCTTACATCGCCTAAGTTATCTCCCACGAGACTCCTAAGCGCTTGGGATGATTATTCCATATGCCCTCAGCCTTCCCTCCGAATAGTACTAGTTATGTATGGGTGTGTCTCATATACCTTACCAGCTTAGAAAGTCCTGTAAAGCTATATACGCCTTAAGTGGTAGGTACCAATTATGTTGGAATAGAGTTGTTTAACTATTGTGTGCAATGCATCTGACAATCTATTCAGGCTTTATTAATTATACTCTTTTCTTATTTTAAGTCTCCAAGCAATAAAGACATTTCCACAACTTTTTTATTCAAAACTACCTGAAACACATTACACTGAAAGCCAGGGTTATAGAGGGAGCATTGTTGTTTTGTGGATACAAAACCATTTTATGGCATGGTATAAATGTTCTTTAGGATGCTCATAACATCAACCTATCAGAAAGGAGGGCAGTCTGGATAATCTAGAAAACCTGATACTGCGGAATACAATACTTTATGCAATTGTAAGACTACCTTGAATGTAGTTAGCATCATAAACGTAAATTCACACAACTCTGTTGTGCCATATGTTGGGCTATTACATCTTTCACTGCTAGCTATGGATTGCTTTGCCCTGATCAGGAGACGATGATTCCGGCGGCTAGCTTATCCCCGACGTTAAATCACTACTCGAAATGACCTCTCTCTGAAATGCAATAAGCCAAGGTTATTGGACCCTGAAAGTGAGCATCCATATTCACGCCGTCATTACAGATATAGTCGCTATTCGCGCGTTCCGCATTGAATCGGCTCACAGGACATATTGTTGTCCACGTAGCTGCGAATGGACGGGTGACGTCAGTCGCTCAGTTCTAGCCGATTTGCTTTTCGGATCAGAATACTGGCTATAGAGTGTAAAGGGGGTGGGGGGCATCTTACAACAGACCCCGGCAAGTTGACAACTGCTTGCACCACCCCCTTTTGCCCCCCCTGTTCGCAGGACATTTCCTCTACTTCAACTCTTTGTCTGGAATATCTGAGTGGGGTCCATTTTACCCTGCCACCTTACAATTGTTGTTGGGTTAGCTGGCCTCGGCTAGGGAGAGCGAGTTCGATTGGAGCAACGTATAACTGACTCAAGGTCTTGGAGACAGGGGTACATGGATGGTGAGCGAATCAGCTTTCTCCAGCCTTCAATAGCTCGAATGAGTGTCTGTTCAGTCACATGTGAACATTATAACTAACTAGTTTGCAGTTAGTTATTCCTGCAACCACTCAGCCTCCAGGATCCACATAGCTGGGCCTGGGGGCTGTCTGCCGCCTTTAAAACTGACCCGAGGGAGTGATTCGAGAAACAGCCTCTGTCAGTCCGCCATCTCCCGGTTTCCCCCACTCACTAGTTAAAGCAAGATGAGATCGATAGATCGTACACGTGCCACATCAGTCTCGGCTCGAGGATCTCGGGTTCGTTGAGCATGATCCTCGCGCCCTGTTTCAGTGCCGGGATGAGAGGCTCCGCAGGATCTTTACCGCGTACATATCCGACCAGTCATAGAATGCGGTCCTGAGGAAATACATCTCGGCACCGCGCACGGGTTGCTCGGCGAAGGTTGCCTCGCCACGCAACGGCAATGCATGAGCTAGACGGAAGCGCGTGATTGCGTGCTCGTGTTGGCTGTAGCAGGTTTGGTGCAGCCGAGGAGTCGTTCACTCTGGTCATGTTAGCCGCGACCCTGGGGGGTAGCTCAATTATTCAGGAATCAGACACGTTCATGAGATTTTCAACCTAGACACCGAACGCATTCGTTGCTGTGCTGTGCTCAACCACTTAATAAGAGTATAGTCGATAAGGTTAGTGTATTTCGGAGAACCCGAAGGGATAATAAGGGCACCAACAACACGCGTCATATGCTGCAACGTCTCAGAATATCCGGGGAAAGCTAATGCAAGAATTCGCAGTCCCTCCCGTAGGAATATTCCTTCCATGGTTAATGTTTGGCCCCCCCCAAGCCCCCAAATCAAACGCTTGATAAAATGGGAGATCATCGCCTCTTGACTGTAAGAAGCCTTAACTACCTATCGCTAGTTAACTCCCACCAGCCCCGGAGAGATCTTGCGGGTACAGGAGAGCGAGGGAGTGAGCGAAGGGCGCGCTAACATCAGGGACGATCCCGAATCATTCTCGCAACAGCTTGAAATCTGCCCCTCTTTCTTGAACCCCCTGCTTTGCATTGGGTTTCTTTTGCCGGAGGCTCAATCGCCCGCTCTAAGCCTGCAGCTTCCAATCAAAACCCTACATTTATGATGCATCGCACAATTCCACGTGGCTACGAGGCGCAGCACTGCAGTTACCTGCAGGACCAACCAACGTTGTTTGATAGCTGTTTGAACGGCCTTGTCTGCGAGGCTAATTTCCTTAGCGAACTCCCAATTTTTGCCACCACAGACTATGAACTCCTATTCGGTCTCAAGATGGACATCCTTAGGGCGATGCTCTTGGGCACAAAATACACCGTTTGCTTGCTGGTCCCTTACGTGGGTTAATGGCCTTGGACCAAAGTATCGCGAAAGCTCGGTATACTTGGCAGCTACCACGTTCTGCTTCATCCGCTACGAGGCTACCCAGGCCCTCAGTTTGCACGTGTTTCCAATGCTTATGGAGGTCTCTACGCTTGGGAGAGAAACCTTACTTGAAAAACATGGAAAGATCATTTAAAGTATGGTAAGTGGTCAACTAGATCGCACAGTTCGGCTCTGAGAGTCCATTTCTGATCACGCGGACATAGGTCCTATCTTCCGACAGGGGCCAAATAAACTTGTGTTCAACTCCGTGAAGGCTTCGCACGGTAAGGGGTGCCTTCAAGACCACTGTCTGATTGGGCTTACTCATAACCGACAGCCATTTATCTGAATGAAAAACGTGTCGAAATTGCGATGCTATCAAGCCGGTAATGTCAACCCAAAGACGACCAATGTATTTAATACCATCGACCAATCCATGCACCATACCAAGCGGAAGTTCGTTGGGGCAGTGGTTACTGAGCGCTCTATGAGAACATTTGAGCCTATAAGGTTGCACCAGATCAATATCTTCATTACGCAGCTCCTATCGGATTTCCAGGGTCACCCGTCTTCCCAGGACGGCCATGGTACTTGTGTCAACGTGTCATATCGATGCAAGTCCCTCGGCTTGGATATTGCGGGACATCTGGCCTTCGGGTATACCTTGAACCTCCAGACAAACGCCAAAAATAGGTTTTTAGTCCCGATTATGACTACCAAAAGCTGGCGTATTAATCTTTATATGCAGTCCCCTGTATTACGAAAGCTTCCCTACGAAATATCTCTTTACATCCTCTCGGGGATGCCAGGGAATGGTTACTTTATTACCTTAACTCAAATGATCAAAGCTCATCTTGCCCGCGAGAAAGAAGCCAGCCACGTCTTTACTCCTTTATGGTCGACGCTGTAGATGCTACAGAAGGGGACAGGATTACCTTGAACGAAATTTGGTCCGAAGCGATCTTTTTCATGCCAGCAGGAGGAGGATACGATCTCGACAACTCTTGGTGCGTTGTTGTCAGGGAAAATGGTAAGCACGGAGTGAAAGGCAGGAAACTAGCTGTTAGGTAGCAATAGAGATGACCATTAACGCCTGTCCTTCCTAAATATCGGGGAGAGAAGCCCCCTATATATAGCCGTAAGACCCCTGTCCAGAAGGTTCCACCGTATCCCGATATTGGCACCTGACAGTTGTTCTTTTACGTATCCCGGAACCCGCGCTGCAGACAGAGATTGACACGCGAGATCCGCACTACTTTTGCGCCCAGCGACGAGATGAAAAACGGCGCACAGCTTGCGAGCTGCTGTTATCTTCGTACCTGCATCGAAGAGGCCGTGCGAATGTCGCCGCCGGTTACCGGCACGTTATGGCGCGAGCAGCTGCTACAAGACGGGGATGCTCCTTAGATCGCCGACGGCCATGTTATTCCCCGAGATGTACTTGTTGGTGTGAACATCCTACTCTATCCACCACAATGTGAAATACTTCCCGGATCCATTTAGATACAGCCCGGAGCGCTGGCTCCCCAGTGATGATACGGGGAGCGCCGCCGCTACCGCGAACAGAGCCGCATTCGTTCCCTTCTCCCTCGGTGCCGGCGCTTGCGCCGGCGAGACTATGGCGTACCTGGAAATCAGCCTAACTATGGCTAAGACCCTCTGGTACTTTGACTTCGAGCCCGCAGACCGTCCTGGTGCTGGCAGGGAGGAGGTGAATGAGATGGGGGGAATTTTTATTTCATGATATCTTCATTTCGTCTCATGATGGGCCGTACCTGGCTTTCATATCGCGTGGTAACCTCTGGAAAGAATTGGTCGTATAACCATGGTAATTGCACTGCTAGGTCTTACTGCCACGCAAGATCAAGGAAAGCAAGGGGTGCGCTTAGTTGCCCTGCTACGGGGCGAAGACTAGCACCATCGCTCCTAGTAGTCTTTGTTGGCCGTGAGTCTTCAGTGCCAAACCGCCCGCGCTCTTGCATTTTAAGAGAAATGAGTATTTCTTTATCATGTGTTGTACGCAGTCAAACGGGGCCTCTGTCGTATATGGCTACAGCCGGGTAGATCTCTCGCCCATCTCGGAAAATGGGTAGTCCTTGTGACCTATATATTTTCGTTTGTATACAGTCTAGCAACAGTGGAAGGCGTAATTACCGCCTTATAACGTTGAGCTTGCTCTCCCCCGACTGCTCTAGGGAAGGTGGGAGTGTTGGGTCTTTTTCTAGTAATATGTGGGGGGGGGGGGGGGGGGGGGGGGGGGGGGGGGGGGGGGGGGGGGGGGGGGGGGGGGGGGGGGGGGGGGGGGGGGGGG